>JBCAUI010001696.1:0-10389 GCA_038406195.1 Haplosyllis anthogorgicola
AAATTCACGAAACAAAAACATATTTATGGAAAAATCCTTTGCATAAATATGAATTTGCTGATTTCAAAATCAATAATAAGGTTTTGAATTACCTAATAATCGTGAAAACTTACATATTTATGAAATGTTACTAACTAGTCCAGTTAGACTAATTAGTAAAGGAATTTTCAAAAACCTTGAGTGAATATTACTGGACGACATGTGTTTCGTGTGCATAAAAAAGAAGTCATTTTTGTAAAATAATTCTTGTAGACTTGGAAGGATTACAGGTGTAAGAAGCTAAGTGTAGAAAAGCTAGATTCCAGGTCTAAGTTCTAAAAACTAGAGCTCTCATCGAAAGTCTGCCCTGACTTTCGATTACCAAATTGATTTTTACTTTCGATATCGGAATTAATCGGATTTTTACTCGGTAGTTTAAAACTCAATTAAAGAAAAGACAACAACATCAATATGCACTGCAAATTATTTTGTCCCTAGCTGTCACACTTTTCATGTCACAAGATGGCGCCTACATGTTGTGTGCATAAATGGACAGAAGGGTATTGTACATCAAAACCTGTTACAATTTGTAATCAACACTAGTAATAAAATAATAATAATAATAATAATAATAATAATAACGATTAATCAAATCTTTCTTATGATAATCGAATTCTCTCAAAAAGTTCTGATAATTTCGAATACGAGTATCGAAAGGTAGCTCTACTAAAAATCCATTTGATGTCTGCCAGTACATGCAAAGCAAAGCGTGCATGGTGACACAATACGTAAAGATTGCGACTATGACATATAACCAGATTTATTTAAACCGTTTCATGGAAATGCCTGGCCAGAAATGCCAAAATGTGTAGGCATCGTCGGTAAAATGTTACGAATACGTTGTTTTTCATCCGAAACATGACTGCATGTCACTAGCAATCAAACGATGAAGCATCTTTCCAGACACTGCATGTCTAAAGTAGCCACCGGTATCATATGTAGCGGTGTTTTGGCTTACACGTAAATCCACTACCAGTTTGCCAGGTCTACCTACAAAGTGTTCAGCATTACCTGATAATATGCTTTGTATAGTGTTGCGGTGAAATATCGAAGGTGAAAAGTCAAATTGCATGTAACGTCTGCAATACTAGTACCCAGAAAACTGCGTAACTGTAGTACATACGCTTATTATAATTTTTTGCTGTGAAGATTTGTAACGTAGAAATAAATAACGTTATGATGCAGTTTTACTGTATCTTGACCCGATGAGTTCATAGATCCACCATAAGATAGGAATAATGGACGTGTTGTTGGCTCAGAAATAACCAAAAATTGTAGCTATCTCAGTTGGCCTGCTAACATGGCACAGTCATCAGCTGCAAAGGGGGTCATGAAACATTCTTTTACCTGCTTCGTAGAGTCTTCTCACTCACCTGAGAATGTAAGCTTCACTTTGATCTACGAACCAACGTGTTAAAAGACCCAGTCTACAAGTTAACTCTCAGTGAGCCTGTAATTCAGGTACATGTACTTGCACCACGTGCTGCCGCAAAGCGGCTGAATTTCAAGCCTTGTGAATTTCAGAATTCTAAAGTATTTTACCATGTACCTAAATCGTTCGATGTGGCTTTTACATCTGTTGCTTTTTCCTTCACTTTAAGTTCCCTTTTCAAGGAAATACCTGCAGGAATTAGAGGGAAAACTGATAAATAGAGAACATCAGTTTAGACCATTCTTTCTGCACTGTTGATAGACATTCCAAACAAATGACCAGCAATATCCATCAAATTCATGTTGAAGAAACATTACCTGTACCTAGAATGCCTGGAAGTGCGACAAAGTATGTAAACAGACCCCAATGTGAGACGCATTTGTGCATTTGCAGATTGAAAATGTAGCAATGCGAAACAAACGACGGGAGGCAGGAATGGAAATTTGTAACGTTATTCACAAAAGTTAAATCGTTATATGCGTTTTGGTAACTCTTTTAAGTACGGTCACTGGCACAGGTTTAGATTTTACTTGACAATCACGTTAAGGACAGACAGGTAAGAACACTTTTAAGCTGCCTTGAGTGTCTGGGTGAAAAACAGACACCGATACGTGTCTGAGACATTTACCTGAGTGTCCTGTGAAAATAGCTTCTGGGAATCCAGGAGTTTCTGGGTACCTGGAATCTATTTCCATTATGTCGTAAGAGCAAAGTGAGAGTATTAATGTTTCAATGCTTCTGAACACAGCTTTGTCTAGAACGTACATATTTGAACCTATAATACACTTTGAAGTTGAGGTCTTTGTACTAGAAATAAACAAAACGGGTATTCTTTGTTATTAAAATGAGAAATTTATTTATACTATTTTTTTTGTCGATAAAAACTGTACCACGACGATTTGTACTGTGTTTCTGTCAACATTCTGTAGATTTCATACGACAAAAAGAACTATTAATTTGCATCAATCCGCTGGTTATTTTTGACCTGGCATTTACAGGTGAAAAAAGTGATGGCAAAAACAGCAACCGAAACAATCTTACTCATAAATAATCTGATAACATGAGTTGCTCAACACATTGATTTCTTATTGCCAAATGACGTGACCACGAAAGGTTATGCGATCTCGAGCCATGACTGGTATTACAGTGGTACAGTGGGTAATGAACTAAGCTTTATGAAATAAGGAAAAAATGAAATATCAACAATTGTTACTCCGAATCAATTTCCTTCTTTCTTTTCGTTTTAAAGTTTTTGTGGGAAGTCCGTTTTTTGGGGGTTTTTTTTAGGGGGGGGCACTAGTTCCCTCTGTTTCGGACTAGGTGTGACTGTGCCCATGAGTGTCAAAGCCAGGGGGATCTGCCACTGGCGTGTTTACTCCCTGACCTGCTATGATCCTCAGAAACAATTTCAGTGTTTGGTATTTGCCTTTTGTCATATTAATTTCAGACAAAAGATGTTATCTTACATTGGTAAGAAACCGCTTAAATGTTTTGTTACAGACAATTAGTTAACTCATATGTATGTAAGATGCAATTATCATAATGTTCACTATGGTATTTACTTGGAGATCAACATGTCATAATGTAATTAGTTAGTATGAGTCATGGTTATAAGCAGTTACATTTTCTTACAGGCCAAACAGACCAGACGAAAGATCTGCATCTGTTGTATCACAAATCATAACCAAGCTGCACACGATTATTATCTGGACAAGTATTTATGGATTTTTACTAAGAAGCTGCTCAAAACCAGCTTGGGTACTGATAAGAAAATATTAAGAGGGAGGAACTTAAGATATAGATATTGCCGACAAGTTTTTATGATTCATATTGTTCCTCCTCGAGTCACAAGTGTTACATTCGTTCTTTGTAATAAAACATTACATTTTGCACATTTGCTTCCACCATTTTTTTTTTTGCAGCGTACAGTTAGTTTAAACTGAAGATGATCTAGTTTTGACCATCGGGTTCTTTGAAAAAGCTGCTTGTTCTCTTTTGGTGATGGTACATTATGTCATTTCTATCTTTAACAGTGAAACATACTATTTGGGGCTAATAACATTTGTGTGGTCTCTACTCCAAAACTTCAAAAGACTCCTTGTTAAACTTTAATGATGATCTTAAACTGCGTACGACGGCAATACGGGATAGAGGATCTAACAGGTTGTGTTGAATGTTGTTGTGTAAATTATTCATAGATGGAATAAATATGGTCACATTATGGTCATTTAAAGGCCATTTCAGGTGGGAATGGACACTGGGCGGAAGTACGTCCATATTAAAAGCCCATCCGCATGCTTGAAATGACCTCGCCTTTTTTCCTGTTTTTTCACTTCTCTGCGTTTTAAAGGAAATTATCCCTATTTAATTTCTGTGGTCTCCGAAAAAAGGTCAATAGCCATGTGGTCAGTTTCCTTAGCAGATGCCTTTCGTAGACGTTGATTGTGGAAAAGTGTAGTGTAGGAAATATAACATTACCAAGAGCAAAAAGGCATAATAATAACTATTGCGATATCACTGAATAAAATTGATCTCGTTCTTTAAATTAAATAAAAACATTACTTGGAAAAGGGAAACTAGAGCATCAGGGTTGCCATATGTCATCAGTTGAAATTTGGTCACATTTGAACAAAGCTTTGGAAAGTGGTGATGCCTACATGAGAGATCAAATTTACAGTTGAAAGAGTCAATTTGATGATATCACTAATTGAAAAGTGAAAAAGCCCAAATGCTCAATTGGATGACTTTATTATTTCATGATATTACATTGCTGCCACAGACAGTGCCGTTACTTTATTGTGTGTTGGAGAGATATCAAATGAATATGATAATAGTAGGCCAGGGAATCAACTTGTAAGTTTGTCCTTCCACAATTTAATTAAGGGATAAAACAAGATAATTATCTAATTAAATGCTGCTAATCTTTTGACCGAAACAGGATAACAAAGAGCAATAGTAGGATAGTATTTCACTGATTTGCACTGAGATAAGATTATTTAATGGTTTAGTTGTGCTGTAAGAGGGTCCTCTTGCATTTAAAAGACCATAACTGAGACTGACAGCTATTTGTATGGGTCGGAGGTCTGCTACCAGCAATGGACAATGCCTTCACGAGATAAAGGAAATTTCAACCCGTCACCCCAGTTGTTCAGTGATTTTTCAATTATAGCCAGCTGAAGGATGGAAGCATATGAACACTGTGTATGATAATACTAGTATGTATTACCTCCAAAGGGCAAGTTAACTTTAACAATTGACTTTTGTTCATTTTCACTGTGTGCTCAAAAGGAAACATTTATTGGAATACGATATAGCATGCCAGGAGGTAAGGTTTTGATCTCAAACTTTTTAAAGCAAAAAATCTTGTTTAACTTCATTTAAACCTGTGTAGGGTTTGTAAAGGGATGGTTTTAATGCTTTCAACTTTCACAAAACAGAAAGCTTCTGTCTACATGCCCTTGTAGGGCGAATGTTTCTCATACTTAAGTAAGATGTTTGTGCCAGTGAAAAGTGGTCTTCATGAATATTTCAGCAAAAGGAGTATTTGTTGAAAAGCTTTATGGAGTTTAATAGGTAATAGGTCCTCCAGGTGTTGATAATGGATAGAAATAATTAAATGATGGCATCAATTTGACAGACAGTATATCTTACGTCGATATAATCTTGGCAGTGCGTGGCAAGCGATTGCAGTCTTGCTCCGAAACTTACAACAGCATGAATACCATATATAGATTAATTTCTCGGATCTGGCCTAGATATGTGTATCAGATTATGATATTATCAAGTTAAGGTGGCATAACATTAATGCATTGTACCTCTCGTAGTATATTTTATTTGAGATCATTGTAGCACTGTACCATGTAGGTGACATGGGATAGAGTATGTTTTTGTGACTTTGTCTTCTTTAGTCTGCCAGGATATAAGCTGTAGCTTAGAAACTATTGATTTTGACCACTTATAAATGACAGTCAGACCTCAATGCAGATTACACACTCGTCTGGTATCGACTTTTGACCATAAATAAACACTTATTTTTTACCTAACACAGATGCCGTGCTTGCATTTAGTCATTCTTGTAGGATATGGAAGTCCCACTTATGGTTTCGGTAGACACATAAAGCCATCAACAGTACAAGAAAGGTTATCTTTGGGATTGTGTTTTGGAATCAGTAGTTCATACATAATAGACAATGTAGAGTGTACATATTTGGACTTTTGGAGTAGGACTTTGTAAGATAAGATGGTTATAAAAAGAGGATTTTCAGACATGCAGTTGCTACTGTGTGATTTAATGGAAGCGTTTTGTAGGATATTGGGCATTTCCAGCATAATATTTGCAGATATAAACGATAAGTAAGGTAAATATAGACAACTTGTATTTATGTATGTATGCAGGCATCAAATGAAGATTTAATTCATTTGCATGTACACGAATGGTTAGCAGTCTTAGGTTCATTATTATATTAGGTATTTTGCTTGTGATTATCCAGTTGTGAGGACAGAAACACTGATAATCTTTGGTCGATCGATAAAACTATTAAACTCGTATTGGAATCAATATCAGCGTAAGAGATTCAAGGTTAGTGACATTTCTTACCACAATTTTTTTCATGTGTAAGCCCTCTTCTGATGGACGCAAAATTGATAAATTCACAACCTTGAAACGTCGGTGTTCCGATCAAGATAACTGTCTTAATTTAGAAACGTTTGTGAATAAAAGATTCATGTTGTGCTTCTGACAGGAATAAAATTACAGCATGATATTCCATTGTTTCAAAACTAGCATGCGTTCTTCATCTTCATCCATTTGTAGTGATGCATTGCAGGCTGTAACATCCTGTATAACTTAGGACATCTGTGACTACGACATGTGGTCCGTGACCTGAAGAAAACCAATGAAGGATCAATATATAATAAACATATTGATGAATAACATCATCATCATATGCTGTCTGATAATGGTTACCAAAAAGATTCAGCAAATTTCAATGCAGTCACGGTGTTACTCATAACACTTCCATTGCCCAACTATTATTAATCGAAAATTATTGTGGTATCTTCCAGTACGTAATTATTCACCCCAAGAGGGAATTTTGTGAACATGTGTGTTCGGGATGATATGCTGTTTAGATATGACATTTGCTTTGCTCATCTTCAGTTACAAAAACTCGTATTGTTACAAAGCTGGGTTTGTGAGTAATCTATATAGTTCGTGTTTTTACTCACTTTCAGTGGGTACTTACCGTAATACTCAAGTCTATGTAGGTTATATATACGTTAGCATTTTTCTAACCAGACTCCCAAGTCATATTGCACAGGACTACTGGTAAGTGTGTTTTTCCACAAGAACATCTGGGTGTAGAAGTGTTTTCTGAGACATTGTAAACTGTTATAAGACATTACAATAACACGTAATGAAATTGTCCAGACACCCAGTTAGTTTGTCAAATACCAGTTCACTGCGAGGCGTACAGACGCTATGTGATATATAAGATTCTGTAATATTGCTCATTTTATTGAAAACTTGGAACTACCGATCAGAACAGTAGGTGACTTGTAGTTAAAATTCAGAAAATATTGGTAAATTTTAACATTTATTTATTTTTTATAATTGTAGAACTGATGACGTGAAGTAGGTGACTTTATTCATCATCCTTCGCAAGAAAACAAAACAGTTGGATTAGATTGTGAAACAATTGTGAAACGGATTTGTCATCCACCAAGGCTATTTACAAAACGGATTAAACTTGCGTTGATCGCAAGTCATTTGCTGTAGACACTGCTGTGGTTACCATAGCTATCTTAATTAGTTTACATCTAATTGTGACATCATGATGCCAAGGACTATAGAATTGCTGGTGCTGGGCACCTTATTGTGTTTATTAATGACCTCAACCGCACAAAGAAAAGGTAAGATTTTTTTGGTATTTTCAGTTAAATATCTACATAGATTTAATGCTAAAATATTCTTCATTTATGGATACCTGAATGTACCGAATATTAGATAAAGGCAGAGTTCAGTTTGTCAATTCTGTAAAGGTTATCAATATAATACTTTTTTGTAATTATTTAAGTGGTATCATTGAACAAAGTACGGAGTCGGACATACACTACAGCCCCAAGCCGCAATGGGGAAAGCCAAATCATTCCATTTATGGCGCGAAAGAATTAAATGGACACCATTCATCCAGATTTCCAGTCCTAACATCACAATTAGAAAAGCGATTTCTATTCATTTTCGTGTTGACTTTCCCTCATAAAGCCATAAATTTACGGTAATAAATCTGCACATTTAGCTGAGCTGATTTGCTAATCATCAGTTGGCGCGCGCAATCACATGGAACAATTGACCTTTCTGGTTTCATTGAGATCAGGATCACATTAAAAATAATATTGATGGTAAAATTTAGTCATAAAATTCAAACCTAGCAGTTAATGTCTTGCAGTCGATTAATATCAACGAATCAGATGTCACCATCTCTGGCGACAGAGTTTGATTGAATAAATTGGATCCCAATTTTTTTTTTCTACGAGAACAGAATAAAGACGAAAAAAGGAATTTTATTGCCAATATAAAATCCTATTTTCTCTGCGTAAATTGATAAGTAAAACAGTTTCTGAAAAACAAAATTATGCATTCATTCCTAAATTCCTTAATAATTTCCTAATTAGCCTCAATTTACAAAGCGTTTCGAAAAAAAAAATGATTGGTAAGTTTACCCCAAATCCAGAAGTACATTATGACTCATGCTGTATCCGGATGCTGCAACAGCAGGGATACTGAACATGAAGATGGCAGCACCTCCTACTGGACGAAAGTACTGTATCCAAGGCTTTTTGGATATTTTCTCAGTTCTTTAACCGTAAAAAGGTTAATTAAAAATAAAACAATTGTGACAGCTACTGTTTTTTTTAAATTCTTGGAAAAATACCGCATCAATGAGACAAGTCGAAACTAACATATGCTGGCTTAATTATCAAGTCAATCCCGTTAAAAAAAGTCATCAAGTCGTCTCTTTATAAAAATATAAAAAGAAATGGGGGATGCCCTGAAGGATCGACCTTTAATTGTTTAAATGGATTTACTAAATTAGTGGTGCAAAAGGGATCGGGAGGCTTTTCATAAAACTTTGTGTTTGATTACCACAAATTGCCGGGCTTCTTCCTGTTGACATTGCCATTATATCAGAGTTGTATTGCGCTTGAAAAAGAGTGAATGTCAACAGACAATTTACAATACATTTCCTGGAATATTGCTTGAATGTTGGAATGATTTGTCATGCTTTGACGCCATAAAATATCAAGCAACCATATTGCACAGGTTTCGTGTTGCTGATTTATGATGCATTTTGTATTTTTTATGAAGAAAGTGGTGACATTTTAAGTGATTGCGAAATCTAACCACCATGTATCCCCGAAAATGACTAAATTCCGTGTATCGTTAAGATAAGGTTCTTGTTGGATGACGTTCGTTACCTGTCGTTTTGACAAGTCGAGATTTAATACACTTCATACGGTTCATTGCCTCGCATGTCGGGGCAATACAGCGCACAATTTTGCCGTGATCAAGTATTTAAAATTTCTTTGGTTTGGCTTCGCACTTTAGCCGAAGTTAACGTGCAAATCAAAATCCCTTACCTCTAGTGCTTGCAAACGTAGTGAAATAAAATGAATTATAGCAAATTAGTAATAAGGGTTTCATCTAAGATTCGTTGCCAACCGTGAACGCCTTGAATGAAGAGCTCTAAGAAAGGACTATTAATGGAAATGTTAGATGAAGGGAAGATGAAGGGAATTGTGTAATGTGGTTTATTATGTATTCCTATCAGCTACTCGACTCCATGAAGGTTGCCATGTAAACCGACAGAACCAGCTTACAAATGACTCGCAATGTCCCTCATAAAATACATGGCTGGAAATGGCTGCTGGCTGCTCCAGCTCTGTAATGTCATTAGTTTCTAATCTACTGACGCAGATTTATGTCTTTACTTTCCGCTTAATAAGGAAACATGGTAACTAGTTGTAATGCATTTCACATTTCCTATTATGATGTCCAGAGTTATTCTCAAAACCGTAATCTTATCTCAACGGATAAATATTGAACTGCCATACGAAAAGGCAAACGTAATTTGAAACCAGATGCCATAAACAGCTGTTCATACTATATTTTACAAGGCGAACTGTTGCTATTTCTTTATTTTTTATGGTGACATCTGCCAATATTTCCACATTGAGGATGTTGGCAGCTTCTTTAGTGAAGCAGTCCTGATTTATGTGAAAGCCACATAAAAAGTGCTTTTATCATGTTGGGACCGAGAAATGTAGTGCTACAACATGACTATTGTAAAGCAATTGAACTGCTGATACATAGCTACTGTGCTAATTATTTCATTCCTTAACAGTTTATACGACGAAAGAGCAAAATAGAGCAAAAAAGTCCCTACAATGCTAAAACATTGCGAGATACTACATGTTGCAAATGCGATTGTGATCTACAGTAAATGTGTGAGTAGTCATGTCCATTAATGGTGATGATCCTCCCCAAAGGCAAAGCGTTAAATGCCTTCAGTAGCGTTGCACGTGCAAACTTCTGTAAAAGGATAAGTCATTCACTTCTCGTCATTTTCGGAAGTATCGTACAGTCTAAGTGGCACGGAGTAAATACATTGAAATTTGCGAATCATATTTGAGACGGATCATTTCTAAATAACATTATCAAAAAAAATAAAACCCTGAAGTACTCATTCAAAGCTGTAAACGCCACTGACAGTACGTCTCAGAGACTCAGACTTTGACCCACGTTTACTTGGTGATTGACGGGTTTCCACGGCAACCTAATGAGTCAGTGTATGAAGTGGCCAAAACGTTTTCAAGATCTAATTTTTAAACTGAAAAACAGAGATTCGATCACCCGTTTC
>JBCAUI010001707.1:0-10389 GCA_038406195.1 Haplosyllis anthogorgicola
GACTGGGGAAAATGCATTTTCAGCAGATTTGGACTCAGTGTCAAAAGTTAGGAAAAAGTTGACCAGGACCCCCCCCCTCCGGTGTGCCATCGTTTGGTTTTGGTAAAGAGTTACTGTCCTGTACCTCAGGTACAGTTACCTTTTCCAAAGCCATTACCCATTAGTCTAACATGCATATCCAAAGCGGATGAATAGATACACCAGGAACCATGTCTATTTGGACATCTGAGCAAAACGCTTTATGATACAAATATACTGATCATACTAAATTTATTAGTACGTTCACGACATATTCACTCTGGCTTCATACATTACAATTCAAATTGTATGTTAGGAAATTCGTCATTTTTACTTTTGCAAGCGAAGTGTGTGATAACATGTAGGACTTCCCATAGTAAGCTTATGGACATGTTCATCGGATAAAAAAAAAATTGATGGGGGCAGCACCTGATTGGCCTAAAATCCAATGTATATTTTGTAATCTGATGAATTCTAAAGGCCAAGTTTGGAACAATGAATACAAGTGGTTCCATGAAATTAGCCTAGATCCACAAAAATCTGTAAAAAGAAAAAAAAACGTAGACGCTACTATTATCATCTGACAAAGCTTTTATCAATAACAAAAGGATTAATATTTTGTTCATAACTCTGGCGCATTTTACTATGTAAACATGTTATGAACCAAAAAGTACTAATAAAGATTCATTTGTGCACTGAAGATACATCTCCTCAAGATAGGTATCTGAGCGTGTACAAAAGATGCTCTCTTTCATTAGCATCACAATTCTCTCCTCACCGAACCTCTGCGTGTAAACATCGCTCTGCTTTACACAGATAAAGTGCCAGATAAACTGATATCCTTCAAGATACAATATTTTTGCACATTTTATAGATTATAATTCGATGAGTGTATTGATTATTGATTACAATTCGATAAACTAGATGAGCATGGGTGTGAAATGTACAAGCAAAATGTCACAAGTACCAGTCCAAGAGGCACTGGTTTTAGTCAAAACACTGATGTCAAAAATCTGTTGACATGTAACATTAATAACCTGGAAGATTTGTTTATATTTTTTTCACATGCAAATTAGCTTTGTCATAAAACTTCATTTTGTAAAAGATACTTCACATGCCAAATATGTACAAATTACTCTCGAGTTTCAAAATGATCAGAAAAAGTCTCCAATGAAAACATGTAAACATATCATCCAGATCATCCAGATCTTTAGAGGGACAACTCTTTTTTACCTTTTTTTTAAAAGAATCTAGGAATTCCCTGTATACCCGTTGCTACACTGTACACCTCTATTAGTGGAAAAGGCAGATGAAGCACCAGACGTGACCCTTGGGATCATCGCACGCACGCAAGCAATAAAGAGTGCGGACGAGAGATCCACCCTGGCCTTAAAATCCATGGGGAGGATCACATGAAGTACAAAATAGGCGCAATCAGTGGCTCCATAAACGGACTCAGGTTCAGAAAAGAATTTAAAAAAAGAAAAAGAATCTAGAAATTTTTGGACAGATGATCAAGCGCCAGTCGGTATGAGGCATCTGGGTCAGAGAACGGCTAAATGGAACAATCCGGAGTCGTGTTTATTGGGCCTCATCCAGAACAACATCTGGATCAGGAGCACAGCTCTAAACACAAAGAACGGCGCAGCATTGAACTAATAACAGCTAGAAAACTTCAAAACCACATTGTGAGGTTTCTAAGAAGAGGTTAGTTATAGTTTATTAATTGTCTAAATTTTCACAATTACAACTTCTTGCAGTAGAGTTCTTTATGAGTTTCTTGTGCTCATATTAACTTGTTCGTCACAACTAGATTTCCCTAGAATCTCCCTTCTTTCAACAACCAAGGACCATGATGCCATTATAGCCATAAAGTTCTTGTGTATCTGGGTAACCTGCTATTAAGGAATATAATTGCTTCGATGACAACAGTTGCAGTCCCATCTACAGGCGCTCAATTTCTTTAAGAACCCAATGTATCCCGTGTTTTGACTCTCTTATGAAAATTACCTTTGTCATGATCAAATTAGAATGAAACCTTGTCAATTTGGTTACTTTTTTCACAATTAGACTCGACCAAAAAGTGTATTCAACTTATTGATGATTTTTAATATGGAATTAATTTCAGAAGCTGAATAACTTTATTGCTTATCTAATGAAAATCTTCATTTGATATTAATCAGTAAATGTAATGTTAATTTTTGTATTTTATACCCACGTAGTGAATGAGTGCTCATTACAATACGCGTCTCTAAATAGCCATACCCCCGACGGGGTAGCTCCATCTCATTACACTAATAGACTTCACCTTAATGCTTAATGAACTCAGGTTTAACAGTTCAACCAAAACAAAAACACAGCGTTGGGAATCAGTGCATAGTACATAATGAGACAATAGGTAGTCAATCAATACAACAATATCCCATTTTTTCATGTTGTGAACTCACAGAACTCAAACTTTCGCAAACATAGTGGACCTCTGATTTACCACAAATAAAAATTCACGTTTTTTTTTTTTTCTGGAATAAACGACCCTGCCCTGTTTTATGGCCCTGAAACTTTAACGGCAACAGTGAAAAAGACATTTAGTCAACTGGAACTAGACAGCAACTCTGAACGTGACTATCCGAAGAAATTCAATACCTTTTGTAACCACACCAAGGTGAAAATTGGTACCAGCAAATCTTTAAGGGACAAAATTTGGTATGTAATGGCCTTGCTTGCCAATGTTCCATGATGGTTCAAAACAATGTGGCTTTGGTTAAAACTTGTGAATGTTGACAGCCAGCACTGACAGAAACTAGACTGCATATTTGTCAGAATTAAAATTCCCTAATGTGCCCAATTCTTAAGACAGATTTATTGACAGTGGCACCAAAAGCGGCATGCGTGCACTGATTTTGTACACTGATATATCAGGATACTACACTTACCCAAATTGATATCACCGGCATACCATAACTGTAATGTCTGTTTCCTAACTAATTAAGAAAATTAGGGAAATTGGCTGAATAAAGCCAAAGTAGAATTTGGAAAATCTCTGTTTTAATGCGGGGATTTTAATTTCAATGTACAGATCTGATTGATAATGACCTTCATGTGTAGTGCTCTGAGCTGCTCATATATAACCTACAATTCTGGGTACCCTGTGCATGAATACCCTGCACGTCTGCATACCCTGCCAGAATCCTCACCTGATCCGAGCCCAAAGTAAGTACAATGTTGTATTGTTGTATGTTTTGGCACAAAACCGTGGGAACGTAATATTGATACTTGTCTATGCGTGTGCAAAGTATACCCTTCTATAAGTAAACTGCTCGACCTTGAAGCGTCTGAATCTGGTTGACCGGTTACAGCAGTACAGTGCAAGTAGTAACACAATTTCTTTAACATAAACTTTCGTCATTATTTCTAAATAAGAAAACCTATACTACAAGCTATTTCTTCTCAGTGTTCTATGTCAAATATAGTCTTGAACAATGAAATTATTTTTTTTCTATTTCACGTAAGGTTTAATTTTATTATTTGAAATTTTTTAACATGTAAACATGTAAATTCAGAAATTTTGTGTTTAAGATACAGATAAAATGTGAACACCTTTTGATCGAATAATTTGTTAAACCCTTATTTCTTTTATATTTTAGTTTATTCTGGACCCCAAAAAATACAGAGCAAAAGTGTTAATTAATTCCTAATCGAGTTGACTAACCTGTCACCTTATTTGGGTAATTAGCACAGCATTGAATTCTATTGTTCACGTACAGAACACAAACGTGCATACAAATCCTCATCGCAATTGAGGATACATAGGAATATGATTTTAATCATTTAATCATTTGTACTCAGTAGCTGATCCAGAAATTTGTTTGAGGGGGCCCAAAATGGCCGCCAAACCTGTTTTAACGGACGGAGAGGGGGTGCCCAAAATGACGGACAAACATGGTTTAACAGAGGTCGGGGGGGGGGGGGCAGGCCCCTAAAGCCCCCTTTAGATCCGCTACTGGACTACTACTGTAATTATGCATGGAATCTTTTTTTACAATCCGCTTCGCACCAACACGTTGCTGCACCTCTGTAGGATGTGTTGTTATGTATTGTGTACGTTAAAATCAAGGTTATGAAGCTGCTTCTTTGCAGTCATCACTCATGCGATGATGCACAGATGTGCAACTGTATACATAAGATTCACGATTCCACTGCACTGAATACAGAATCAGTAACGACGTGGAATAATCACATGCGTAGCATTTGGTTGCTTGAAGTAGGCCTGACAAGTTTGAGATGCTAATTAAATGTTTAACACTTTGGGATTCACACTGATATAGTTTACCATCTGCCTGCTTTGTACCTTGGCTTAGAAGTGCTAGAAAACTTGTACCAATGAAAATATTATGTGATGTTGAAATGGATTGTTCTTTCAGCCTTTACCTCGTCATTTAAAAACGTGCAAAAACATATGTGGGATGAAGGTTACCACAGCACCATTAGAAATCATAGAAACTACGACACTCTATGTAACATGCTAAGACAACTGCAGTGAATAGGACCTGTTGCAGCCTGGATTTTATAATATACAAGTAAATATAACACAATAAATAAAATCTCGTACAAACCTGTTATTGTAGCCTCCTGCAAGCACGTAGTTAATTTACCATCATCATCCAAGTTTCATACGTTTCGTCTTTTGGCCTTTGAAAGTTTCCTAATGACGTCATAAGCTGTCAGGTGCCATGGTAACAAATCGTGCATACCCCAGGTGGGTATGAACCATCAGCACCAAACGCTGATGTTTAAACCTAACGTAAAATTGGTTAAATTGACACAGAAGACTGTTGATTGTAGAAAGTTGTTAGTATGCCTGCAGTTACCTGCAAGTACCTGCTGTAGGATAAGAAGGATGGTGTATAGAAGTAAGAGGGATTGGGTATGCTTGCTCGCTCGCTGAGGGTATGTTGGTATACTAAACCTTCATGGCCACAGCTACAGCTTCACACGTCATACACAGAACTGAAGAAATGAGTGGGAGCTATTATAACAGAACATACCTAGTTTCCTTGCATTCCCAGTCTGCTTTCGCTCCTGTTGTTTGCCAAACTTCATTGTAATACATGTAATGTATTAGTAATACAGTCTCCACAGATTCTTAATGGTGAAGTCTGCATAGCGTTTTTTTAGATTAGTAGTTTTCGCTACTCTCGGTCTCTACTCAAATTGTAGAATTTTCGACCATGCGCCGCCTAGTGGTTCCTGGAATTCTACATATTCAGTAGTATCTTTGTCTTTTCTGATCATTTACTACAATTTTAGAGTACTCAAAAATTCCTACTTATTTTGTAGGTCGTTACTCATTTCATCTGAGTTCGTAACTAAAATAGTAATCACAATATTTTTTAAGCAAGACAAAGGCCAACTAGGTAATACAGTTTTTGTAATGTGTATTTGTGTACTTTACACACTACAGAATCTGTCACAACGAAGGATACTATTTCCAAAAAAATCGCTACCTCCTGCATGGTGAAAACATCGTGATGACTTGCTGAAATGCAGTAGTAAACTTATGACTAGTAATTTATTTGGTAACCATCACACATTTAGTCGTGGGAATTACATTTCTAGTCCTTGAAGTACAGGCATTTCTCTTCGAATGCAGATTTTGCACTCCTTGGAAATAATAGGGCACATAATGCAAACCATTTTTGCTATCACAAGTGAAGTGTGTGATAATATGTTGGACTTCCCATAGTAAGCTGATGGACAAGAGTTCGTCGGTAAAAAAATTGATGGGGGACCGGCCTTAAATCCACTGTGCATTTGTATTCTGATACATTATGTAGGTTGTGCTCAGTGTCAGTGGTCAATAGAACGTAAGTAGGCTGTACTAGGATGAACACACATGTCTTAAGCTTCCTGCTGATACTTTGGGTATGTCTACTCTAGGGTACACAGCTTCAACTCAGGAAGCTGCATTGTTCAGTATTCAACTGTACCACAGCTTCGGGAACACACGGAGTGAATACGTACACGCAATATTTCCACAGCTCAAAAGGGCACTTTGACACTTTAACTGTTTCTAAAGCAATCAATATATAAATTAAATCGCTGTAAATGGTACGAAAATAGATTGCCTTCATCTTTGACTGATCTCAGAAATTCGGTGAAACAAGAGGGATTCACGAGTCCTGATGAAGGCAGCATGAAGACATACCCATGCAATGTGGATGGACATCTCAAAGCAAAATACCCCAAGTCTTCACTACTTCTTCAAACTCCAATAGCGTTGTTATTTTAAGTTAATAACACAAAAACGGCGGACAATGAATATGATATACCTTTCGTTGCCGACTAAATTACAATATTTCGTGGCTTGAACTGAAAGATTTTACTCAGGTACCTCACACATTGTGCATACAAGTTGACTGATGGTTATGTTACTTTAACTAGACCTTGAAGCCTTGCCACAAATGTCATAACACTAAACAATTACTAACACCCGATATACAGCTTTGTGCTGGGATAACTTCAAAGGGTAAAATGTCTTATTATTATATAGCAGTCCGTCTAAAACAGTTTTCTTTACTGGTTTATCCGACGAGAAGGTTCAGTTGTTTTCTTAGCAGCCATTACAGTTTGGCCCCCACCCCACCCACAATTCATCCCCCCCAGACTAGAGTCAGGCCAGGCAGAGTCAAAGATCAACCCCGCCTCTATTCCCCACCTACATTGAAAAATGCATTTCTGGCCGTTTCAGATCATTTTCAACACTTCCAAAAAAAAAAAAGAAAATTCAGTGCATTTTAGTGATGGACTTGTAGGGTGTACTGCCAGTTCCCAACTTAGGACTCCTTTACAAGTGCAAAAAACTTTTTACGACCCATCAGAGGTCAGCTAAAGAACTAACTAGGCGCGTGGTCGCTCATGAAATGTTTTTCGAAATTAATTTTGTCTAAAATGTTGGTTACCTGATTAGGCAAAATATTTTATACTATTATTAGTAAAACAACTGGTACTTATGCTTTAAAAGGACAAAATTTAGGTCGATTACTAAAATAGGTAACTGATAATATTTTTACTGGCACCTGATTTGCTTAAATAATTTTTTTATAAAACTTTATTGACTCGATTCTGTCTGCAAACCGAATCTGTTACATTACTAAGGATATTACACCGTCAAATAAGAAAACTTCAGATTGTGGTGAACAGTATTCAGATTTTTTAATTAAGTATTTTGCCCGTTAGAAAAGTCCTTTTCGCAAATGTGAAAGTGGGTATCGATTAATCGGGGTCTCCAACGGCCTGAGATGTGCTTGAACTCCTGTCTTATCACCTCAAGGTGACGGTACACACCTAGCCTGAGTGAATTTTCAGTCAATATTTTAACTTTAACCTTCATCAGTTTAATCTTTAAAGACACTAAGAAAGACTAGCACTTGACAAATTTAGTAACACAAGCAAAATTTCAACTTTATTGAATTTTCGGATGGCATTGGATTCAAAACATATTACATTTGTAGACTAATCTACATTTGATACAGCACATGGATCACTGGCGTTTCACAATTACTTTGATCCCGGCAAACAATTCTAACTTCGACATCATTGAATTCAGATTGCTGTGAAACACGCAGTACAGGGCCAGCACCATATTGTTCACTCCAGTGCAAGCCAGTAGCAAATTTTACTGGCTCACATCTTGTCTGAGGGGGCAACTGACCTAAGTGGGTCCGCTGACATACGATCCTACTTTTAACCACTCAGGCATAGCAAGTCCACTAGATGACAGTATAATAAACCCTACTGAGGAGGATCCTCTTTGGAACATGGTACGTGCTGTTTCTTCGAGTCTTAACACTGGAACAATAATCCGGATTCAGTTTCACTGAACTATCCATTCTGGATTTTTTGAAAGAAAACAAAGTCCATTGTTTTTTCGTGATCTTATTACATAATTCCGGATAGTCTCGGACTCGTAACATTGTTCTTAAGGCTTCAACGTGAATTTTGGCCATTAAGCACCAAACATGGTCTATTTTGTACTCACTTCCCCATGGGGTTTCTGGAATGGTAATGAATGTTTTATTTGTCATAATTCTATATACTACATTCAGGTTTCCCCTCTTTTTGATCGCTGTAACTATTGGTTCACAAAAGTTAAAGACACGAGTTTTCTGATTTTGGTAGAATTCTAACTCCTTCCAGAAATCCTGACCATATCCAGATATTTCACTCCAAAGTGACTCATTGTACTTATTATACAATTGCTCATCCACTTTACTCCAGTTTCGTAAATTGCTCAATAGCTGTTCATCCTCTGCAGTGGATTTTGACTTGTAGTTCTTTATATTGAGCGGAATGTACAGAATATCACTGATTTCCCAGCAGAGTTTTCTTCTCATAACAACTAAAGATTCATCACTATATTCAGTCAGTACCATGTGCCCAAAGTCATTTGATGTTTGTTCTATAAATTCTGACACTTTGTCTTCGTCCTCAAAATTATCAGGATTCAGGCCCAGTATTTTAGCATTTCTGTTTCGAAAATCGTTGTGTTTCCACTTTTCGCCCTTGAAGTATTTTTTGAGATCTTTCAGCATCACTTCGACCGGATTTGGTGATTTAATTCTCAGCTTCCGTCGTGAAATCTGCAAATATAAATAGTGTCATTGCAATATCATTAAAATGTAATTTGTCTTGTCTTGAGCGACACCTGTTTTGAACGACATCATCCATTAACTGCATACTATGTTGTTAAAACAAGTTTGAATGGCCCTGTCTTAGGCGATGCCCAGCCTTTTGGGACGCTTTTTTGAGGGAAAAGTTTAGCATCGCTCAAGACAAGTTCTACTGTAATGTGTTAGGAATAGCGTCATCGTTTCATCACATGATTCTTGTGATGACGGATTGGACTTTCCCTACAGTAAGCTTAATTGAGCTTTCTTTTCCATAAATCCAACGTAATTTGTTTTTGCATTCTGATGGGAAATACACTGTGCTGTATTATATTTCTAATAAAATAGGGAAACGTTTTATGTATTTAAGACATAGTTAGTCATCATTTGAATTGATTAATGATCAACCAAGTACAATGACAGGTCGCAGTCATGAAATAAAAAAGTGGATTTTGGCCCACAATTTTTCTATCAAAATAAAGCATCATTTTCAGACCTTTATGCCTGTGCAGGGGTTAATGTAACAAAACGATTAAATACTGACCTTCCAGTGGTTGTCAACAGACTTAATATGACCCATAGGCTCCCTCAGTGAAGATACATAAACCGTATCATCAGGCATGACTTGGCGAAACTCCGTCCTGTTATAAACCATGTGTTCTGCACCCATGTCTATGTGCGGCAGTTTGTGTAGGTCCGGGTGCTTGTCCAACATGTAGGGGAAGAACGAAGTGTCGGGATACGGCCAGTGGTCAAAGGACAGAAAATTTAACCCTCTTCGCAATGCCCTCCTGAAGAAGCGAAATTGCAGTTTACATGAATTTACATTCAAATAATTTTTTATCTATCTACACTGTTTCCAGCGTCATGGCGTCAGATAATAACGTTGCGTTTGATGTAAACAACAAAACCCGACAGCGGCACTACAGTAGACATCCACTTGAGAGACCACAGAATTTTTGGATGCAAATTGACGGTAAGCTAGGTTAGCCGTTCAATACGGGTAAGTGGTATGAATTGAATTCAGTTTTTTAAACTGAAGACCACACAGTCTTTTTCGAATTGAAAGCAACGAAAAAAAACCAAATTTATTAGTCTTGCGGGACTGTGAAAACAAGTCTATGGTTCATCCAGAAAGCCCTGGTTTTTACGGATAACTTTTGAAATGTGAGATATTCTTCAGATAATGTTCGCAAATTGATCCTGATACTACGCCTTAATTATGTACAAATTTAACTAAAATTGTTGAAAAATCTATTTTCAATGGGATTTCAAGGGAACTCTTGACCAAACTCTTGAAAACAGGGGTATTTGAAGAAATTTTGAACAAAATTTGCTTCCGCGTAATTATTATTCTTGCTTCCATTAGAAAACTATTTAACTACTTTTTTGGTAAATACACATCATGATAATGCACCATTCAAATTTATGTTGGTGAAGTGTCAAATTGATTGATGTATTTGGAGAAAAGTTGTCGGCAGAAATCACTGTACCTGTAGAAGATGCTGGCGATGGTGCAGGAACCGGTTTTGTGAGACTTGATGTAGACGGCGTGATCCTTCCTCGTGCACGTTGGGTGGTAACCGTCATCTGTGAAATAGTAAAACGAGAAAGATGACCTGTCGGTGCACAAACCCTCATGCCATATTTAGTCTGACTTTTTACAGAACTGTCTGAAATGCCCAGAAATGCATTTCCCCCAGTT
>JBCAUI010001718.1:0-10388 GCA_038406195.1 Haplosyllis anthogorgicola
TATCGATATTTTGACCAATTTTCCCCACTTATATCAATTCCGCTTATATCGATATCCCGCTTATATCGATATTTTTTCCCGCACCAAAAATATCGATATAAGCGGGGACGAGTGTACATTATATCAGCCTATAGAACAGTGGAAGACCTTGCACATAGAAACATGTTAAAAGCAAGAAAAGAATGTGGCGTTTAGTACAGCAATAGCGATAGTAGTAAACAGAACGAGGTGTTATCAGCCGGTTAGTCTATTAGCATCCAAGAGCCTTGGATTGATCCCCAGTTGATTACTTACTGAAGACTGAATGGTATAATTCTAAACGGATAAAATAATAACTTTGATTACCATTTCGTGTTCTAACTTTAAGAATACGAACGCTTTACTGTTTTGTTTTCAGTAAATTTTGTCCATTTACACAGATCTTTAAAGCGGGGGTCACTACTTTAGATACATGGACACGTACACAATTCTCTTTCATTCTTTTTCTCGAACACTTTTACATCAAGCCGCATTTATACCATATCATTCAGATCACTCGTTCTTTCGCTTCTCCTGTGCAGGTAACATTCCTATTACAAGAATATTAAAGACACATCTTAATTCAAAGGTTTGCGAAAAGTTGGGTAAACATACTTACCATTGAATCCTGACCAGAAGGCATATGTTGGTGGAAATCCTTGACTGAGCTCAGCAGGAAAGGAATCCTATCGTTCAATACCTGTCAAAATATATGCAACGTATTCGTAAACCTAATCTCTTCTTGTTTGTAAGGCCAGACTATTTTTATTTGTTGGATTACGTATCATTGGAAGAAATTTTTCAGAGCGGCGATCGGAAAAAAAAAAAAAAAAAAATTGACTTTGCTGTACATTTTTGTTATTTTGATTAAAATTCACAAAATTGATGAACAATTTTTCCCAATGATGTTCATTGAAGTGATGGAAAGTTACGATTTTGTATTATTTGGGCTCTGATTCAGTTTTTTCTTTTTTTTTTGATTTCTTGATTTTTGAGAGCGGAGGGAAACGTAATCCAACAAATAAAAAATGTCTGGCCTAAAATAGTATTTTGCAATTACAGAGAAACTCTTTCACTATCCTTCATTCTAACCTGCTGTAATGTAATATTTACAAAGCATGTCCACGTCTCCTTTTTCAAAACATCTGCTGCTACTTACGTCATACAGAGCTTCTTGTGCAAGACCTCTGAAGCACAACAGCACACCAATGATGGTCATTCTCTGAAGTACATTGTCCACATCTAAAATAAAGGCAAATACAAGGTGAACGAGAGTCCGAGACAGTCCTTACCAAGTTAATCGTAACCGATCCTATGATCTTATTTTTGTCCCTGTCCTGGATTCATACATTTCATATATTAGTTGATGTTACATCACAGTTGTAAGATATTTAATTCTAAACAAAAAAGGAAAGTGAGCTGGGATATTTTACTTAGAATGGAAGGTTGTACAAAATGTTTCAAGGAAGTATAGCGACATAAAAAGCACTCCAATCGAAGCCTTTTCTCTGAATTCACTGTACTCTAATGTTAAAGTTCAGTAATATCACTAAGCAATTAAATGTATGTATAAAAATTACACAAATTTAAATCTTTTGAATGAAAGATGTCACACAGTGGGTTGAACCTATTTTAATATTTCCACGTAAAGCTTCATTCAGAGTAATGGGTAAATATTTTTACAGGGCAGGGGTCTTGTGTTGTGCATTGTGAGCAATAATTTACAAGGGCATGAACAAATATATACCAATCTAAAACGATTCTAACACTGGACAGAACAAGATTTCAGGAAAGCACATACTGAAAACTAACATTTACAGACGTATTTCAACTTTTAAAAAATTCTGAAAATTAGATGCAAAACTACTTAAGACGGTCGTCTTAGCACCACATAACATTTGCCCACATTGACTAATGAATTATGTCTGCGTGTAAAAAGTCAAGGAAATAAAAATAGATAACGTGTTCTCCTACGAAACAACATTCATTCTTACTTTGTACCATCCTTGGTTCTATGAGGGTTACAACATTTAAAAGTATTAATTAAAATGTCATAAAAACTATGGATAATAATTAAACTTAATTCCACAAAAAATGTTTTTGATTTAAAATTAGCAATAACCAGATGATCTTCAGATTTAAAATTAGATATACCGAGAATGCGGACTGAATCAGATTTAAAATTAGATATACCGAGAATGCGGACTGAAGATAGCATTAGTAGACAGTTTCTCATAACTTTAAAGCAACAATCAAAATGCAGTTTGCTGTTTACGCAACATTCTTGCATTAAAAAAAATCAAATAAAATTTATTGACACATTAGTAAATTTTTAACATGTATTGAAATTCCAAGAGAGGAAGCAAAATACTACAAATATATAAACAGCCACACTTTAGTTGCTTTTAAAAATTGAAAATTCTTCCTGCTCCTAAATTTCTATAGGAAATCCACAGGCCAAGAGAAATGTTACAATTTGCCCATCACTCGTGTGCACATGCATATGGATGCTTTCTTTACTTTTGCACATTTCGTTGTTGGATGGTAATTCGCGTGTGAAATCAATTGACCTGTATCAACTTTTCTTTTGGCCTGAATCCTATGACATAAGACAAAGAACACTGCATTTTCATTCCGACTATTGAAAGAAAACACTCAAACGAGAGCCATTTAACTCTACTTACTCAGAAGTCGTTTGAAGAGTTCCTTCATTTGTTCTGGCTTGTCGAAGCTGGTTCTTAAAGCCGTCAGCACATCCTTATTTCCGATTACTATTTTCTAAAAGTAGGAATAAATTTCATAAGAAGACAAACAAAAATACCTAGAGCTACAGATGGAGTCTACTATTTCTTAAGTTTTTAAATACCTTAAGCTCCTCGACTTGACTGGAGATGTGCCACATCAACCGCTCACTCAAATATTTCATACCGTAAGGACCTATCAGTTCTGCCAGTGAGCGCAATTCTGCAAAGAATGACATACAAGGCTAAATCTACGTAACAAATGTATGGATTACTTTTATGTGCCAGACACTAACCGATATCTAATCTTTCTTCAAAATACACTGCTGTCAAATCAATTTAAAAGGCACTATACCCATAAGATCTGCGTATTCTTCTGCTGAAAAAGGCAGTTGTCCCTCTGTTGTTAGACTAACAAATGCCTTGTGGTTGGGTGAATACACTATGTGACCTGCACTGACTCTTCTCAACAAGACTTCAAGATACCATTGTGTATAATTCGAGGTGATCGTCTTTTCCCCACTGAAGCTATCAGTGGGCTGCGTTTGTTGTGGAAGCACATTGTTGAATACTCTGGATATATCTATGTGCACTAAAAAGTCAAGCCGTCAGTATGATTAGCCCTTTGCAATTAAAATATTGCACATTGTACATCAATATCAACACTAAAACGCGTATTATTCGACAAATATACACGCATATGTGAAACATAAATTTTACTAAAACATCTTTATGGTAACTTTATGTTGTTTATACTTTCGCTTTATCATTATACTACACAACAAGTATCTACACTTGTTGGCAATATATGCCATCTTACCATAATTCTCTATACTTTGCAGGACACTCATGATAGCCTTCACACTGTTGAGGAGTTCCGATGGTTTTGCAATCTCACTCGTCTCAGGATTGTACATCATCATACCAACCAGTGCCCTGATATTCCAATATAACATAATAAGAACCACAATTAAAGACAAAGTGTCCCTTACACCCTAGGCTGAGAGTTTTAGTTGGCAGGTATCGTAAGGCGGGAAAAGCAAGCGCTTATTTAAATAAAGAAATACAGATGAACCTGAACGTCTTTGGCAATGTCAGAAAAAAAATATGAGGAGTGTATTCATAACATTTTCCCTTGAAGAAGCATCATAACTAAGAACTTTACAAAAACAACTGTGCATACAGGAGGATTCAAATAATAAATGCAAGTATGGTTGCCAAATTTAAAATATAGGTCAGTAATCTGATCTTGAGCTGGACTTTTAGTTGGGATGCAGAAACATATGTGTGTCAAATTCAAAGTCTCTGTGATGAACTACGTGTTCATGATCAGTGTGCACAGACGCTTCCGACTACATTGACAATACCAACGACGACAACCGACAAATCCATGCTTCTGTAGGCCCTTGGGCATTCATGGCGATATAATCTTCTATGAACACAAAACATCGAGTCTATGGTAGTTGAGGTACTTACTTGTTGAACCTTGTTTCCAGATGCTGTACGAAGAATTCCCTGGGTACAAACCCATGTTCCCAGACTGTGATTACTGAACAGTAATTAATGGCATAACACAGTTCAGTTAGAGCCATATGCAGTTTGTCCATTCTGCAAAAAAAAAATGGGAATCCACAGAAATATTTTAGAATGCTTATCAAAATTTATACTACCAATAATTAAGTGCAAAATATACTTTTGACGTATCGTACACTTTAAACTGACCTTTGACGTATCGTACACTTTAAACTGACCTCGTAAACTCCTCTCGATGTTTTCTGAAACTTTCTGATCCTGGTTTTTCTGGTTCTTGAATAATTCTGTTTCTCTTGTCTTTGTTCTTTTTTCTGTTGACACTTTGGGCAATTTGAGCAGCACAATTCTTTGGTAATAACTAGACCGAAATAAATAAAGACCAAACATTAATGTTTTAGACTGCTGAAGTCACAAATCGGTTCAAATTGTTTACACTTCCGCCAAAAATGGGAATAAAAGAAAGGTAATACCTTGTCACTAAGCATGCACTGTTCCTCACAGATAGCAGTAATGACCTGATTCACTTCTTCTGACATTTCTTTCAGAAACCAATGTGCATACTGTACACTGGTAGTGCCTATCGAGTGTCTCTGTAAGTGCAAAATACATATGCAATTACCCTTTTACACAAGTTTGGGTTCTAAACCAAATTGAAGCAAGAGAAACATTAAATTATTCGAATTTTAAATGCTCTTTAACGTACACTGCAACAGAAATCTCACCTCTTCAGGACAAAGTTCATGTGTAGCTTGCATAAAATGTGCACAAACCATGGGGAATGCTATACTATATCTATGTTGTGCTGGAAATTCCATGCACTGCTTGAACTGATGTTCAAATATCGACGTGTAGAAACTGCAAGGCAAATGAATACCACTTTAATACTCTACTAATAGGTTGACACGGAGGTATGTCGTAACAGCATTAAGTCATTATGTCTCACAAAAACTGTTCAGAATAATCACAGTTGTCGTTTACACCAACCAGTAAATGGAGAGGTCGGAAGTTTCAACTAGTATTTCATCCAGATAATCAACCATTTTTGTGTGGAAAAGGATTGTGTTCATGTGTCGTGCTAAGTCTCGGTGATCCCTGAGCACAAGGCCTGCTTTTGCTACACTTGTGTATGCCTGCAGTCTATACCAGTCGAGTCTTAAACCTCGGAAGTCAAATAACTCGTTCACCTCAACTAAAAATATAAACATGGAGGTACACTAACATACTATTTATAGTTATTAATTTACAGTAATTCTTAAGTAAGTGATTGTGAAAACGCTGCCATTTTGCACTTTTTATTCATCGACCACTTTTTATTCATCACTTTTTAGTCATTGACTTTTTATTCATCGACATTTTTATTCAATGACCATTATCATGTTCAAATTGTAGAGTTTTATTCCTGTGGATATAATGTTTACCTTGCTTCACTGATAATGCTGCTATACTGCTGTAGAAGGAAGACAGAATAACCGATTCGTCCTCTGGACACACATTCAGGTTCTAATAAAAGTCAATATTCTACGTTTTACATAACCTTCCATTTCAAAGTTAAGATTATAACCAATGGATACATTTTAACATAACATTCCTCCGAATTTTTACCTTGTACTGCCATTGAACAACAAAAACAATATAAATGTACCTGTATAAGTTGATTTAATACCACGGCATCATAACCAGACAAATACTGGACATAGTAACGCTGCATAACTTGGTTGTATTTCTTGACTAGAGCTGTACAAATCAGAAGTTAAAAAATAACAGATAAGTTGTCAAAAATTGTACTTGCATTCGATGTACCAATAGGCAATTATTACTGAAAGATTGCCATTGACGGTGATAGTTCTAAAAGTATTTACACATTACCTCTTAATTCTTCAATATGAAACATCAATTCTGGGATTTGCCTACCAAAAAAAAGGTGTTGGTACATGAGAAAACATTCATCATGCTTCATAAATGATTACTCATTGGTTAACAATACAATTTAAAACCTTTAAATACACACACCTGTCAACAAATTCCTCCGGGTGCCACCTTACATTGATCTTCTTGGTGGGTGGATTCTCGTAGTGTCTTAACAACCAATTAAATTCATCCCTGGCAAGGGATAAGGCCATGAACACACAAAGGGCCTGAAATATACAATTTGCTAACATTTTAACAAACATCAATTGTCAAAATTCTCTTATTTTAATAACCAAGAATTTACAAATTTCTTTACCTTGTACTTAAGACTGTTTTGTATATCGCTTATGATCTATTTTGAATTTCCCTACCTTTGGCCCCAGTAAACCAGGCTGATCTGTAAACACCAATGCCAATTCTTTCAGTGCACTTCTAAGAAATTTTCTCTTCTCTCGGTGAATTTGGGGTCTGTTTGTAGAATAAAAATGCATTGCATATGATCAATACGTCTGCATATGCACATTGAAAGAAATCAAACGATAATTACCAAGCAAAGTTCTAATTCTGTCGGTTACTGCGACTACTCTTTTCAAACCGACTTTGTCACTATGTCCTGTTTTGTCTTATGATTTGTTTTTTAAATAAATGGTAAACATTATAGCTTACGTCGTAAGAACTGCTTGCTGATACCAATCTTTTATTTCTGTCACCTTCTTTCCATACCTAAGAAAAATATAAAGTAAATTCTTTGATATAGGACCAACATGTAGCTATACACGTGTTATGATTCTAAACTTAGTCTATGGCAAGAATAATAGGTACATTCTCCGTATGAAATCCATTGGCTTACCCTTTAATACTTTCAAAATAAGTCATAATGAAAGGATGTGTGTGGATAACTTCATCTCTGCATAGTGTAGTGATGTACCCTCCTTGCAAGGCTTGTTTCCATAACTCGAAGGCATCTGGCATTTGCTGCAGCTGATTGTGCATCAGTAGAAAGCCAACTAAACGAAGAAAAACATCCAGTTCAATCGAAAGGTTTTTTAAGTTGTTACACATACATTACCAACTGACCCATGCAAGTGAGTCTTGATGAGATTTGTGATTACCTTAGACAATCATAACATCATATACTATTACTGTCATTATCAATTTAACTTTAAGAAATAAATTTTACTTACAAATTATCCATTTTTCCATAACATCTAACGATACATATTCACAGGGAATCTGAAAGGATGCAACTATCTTATTTGTAATTCAACATAGTGTTAGCAACGGAAATGCCCTCACCCAAGAATGATGGTTAATGGATGGTTTGAAGTTATGTACTCGTAATTAAAAGTGCAATATTTGCCAACAGATGAAACTAGAAAATTATGCTTTCAACAAGGAACACTGGAATCCCAAGATCGTTCAGTATGTTCTGAACTACTGTTACACTAAATGGGAAAATTTACCGTTTCTGTTTGAGTGACGTTCATTATCTTTGATGGTTCAGCAAGAAGGGAGAGCATTTGAGCTGATCTCCAATCCTCCGCCCTCAAAGCACGTCGAGGGTACACTTGTTTAAGAGACAGCAACGACTGCCTCAAGCACTGAAACAAATAGCAATCAATGAGTGCAACTGTGGCTTCACAAATACAGATAGAAATGCATTTGAATCATTTTATGTTAACTACCTTTGTATGTGGAACAAACTCTTCTGACAGTTTTTTGATTGCTGGATCGTAATCCATGATCATTTGACCCAGTCGTGGGAAAGATTCCTCACTGAAACGTAGCAGAATACACTTTTTAATAAAATTTTATGAAGTTGTATCTTAGGTTCCTACTAAGGCAACAATGACCATAACAATGTCGTAATCGGTACATTTTCAACATTGTGAAATAGGAAATAAAGTAGAGATATTAAGTACGTACGCTTTTCCATGAAGTAATTCATATGCGAAGTTGAACAGTCCTAATACGGATCGTCTGTCGTCAACCCTGGACAGCAGAATCATGATGGATACATAAGTGATTATCAAGTCCAAATAACCCCTGGTCAGGTCAAAGTTCACCGTCTGTAAATAGGAGAGTATTAAAATGATCAGTGATTACCAAGCACTATCCTTTTTAATTTTGAACACACATAGGTCCCAAATGATATTAAGTCCCAAATATCATCAGTATATTTTGTCAAATACATCTAACAATGAAACGGGATTTTAAGAAAACAATACTCACAATGTCAAAAAATACACCACATGCATCCATAGTGGTTAACAGGTCTGTTACGTGATCCTAAAATAACAAATTTAACGTTCCTATATTTTACAAAGTGAAATTTGTTTGGTTTGTTATTTAATCTCTCTCACAAATAATATGCATCACACATATCTAAATCTTGTTGGGACCAAAAACATGATACTTACCCTGAAATCCATAATATCTACGAATGTGTAGTAATAGAGAGAAAGTGACTTGATGATGTCAGTTTTTATAGAATTCACGGCTTGTAATTGGCTCTACAAATAACAGTACAAATTAAACTGTATTCCTCAAATAAATATAGGTTAAGCAAAAAATCACTGTTCATTTATGTCCGCATGATTTTACTTTCAACTTTATCTTCTTCTTCTTTTTTTTTTGGTGAACTGTTTAGATAAAAAAAACTAACACTATACATACACTATTTGATTTCGTATCTATTGCTGGAAATTTCTTCTGGATTGCCTTTATCACCGGCTCAAGGTTTTTATCTGACAAGAATGAGGGCTTCGATTCCGGACTACCAAGCATCTGCAGTAAAAGTTAAGTTTTCACCAACCAGACAAAAATGGTTAAACAATCACAATAATGCCAGAGATACAAATTGGAAAAGAATAACAACCATGACAAACAAGTGCACACAACGTATGGCTACTAAGTGCAAAACTTTTCAAATCATATTTGAGGCGAACGTAATGAACATGCGTTTATCAATAGGAATTTATTAAGGATTTTAGATTGTTTCCAATCTCTGAACATTAATTCAGCCCTTTTTTGAAACAGCATACAATTCAAAATCCTCAACTTGACAGTGAATAGGCTACGACATTAAACATAGGTATTTATTGTGAAACGATAAATTAGATTTACGGTGATACTGTTTATTGCACTTCATTACTACGATTACTGTACTCCGTGACAAATTAGTGGATCTCAACATGCATTTGTTTACAATAAAGTTGTTTGCTCATTTATTGTACATTCATCTATATTTCATGTAATTTTTGTTAATTTTCCTATTCTAAATATTCCGTTATCATTTCTACAACTGAGACACAAACTTAAAAAAAAATCACACTTATTAAGCTGAAATAAAAACGTCTTTTCGCAAAATAATATTAACCCAGCTGTACTTTTTGTATCTACAAAAATTTATAGAGCTTTACATCACACGATACAATATAATTGCTATCCATGCTAAGGAAGTCCAACTTACAGTGACCTGCTTCCCCGAAGCATAACCAAAAAGACAAAAATGAGCAAACAGCCTACTAACTTGCAAGGTAATTGTTTAGTATTTAAGCCAGGGATAAGTCCATTACTAATTTTAATTGTTAATTATACAAATATTAATCAAAAGTATTTGTTCAACATGCGTTGTAGACGTAATGTCAAATAATCATGCAAATTACTTTCAGTTAAGACTGCTTTTAATATAATTCCAAACAAAATTAATGTGAATTTACTCTTTATATTATCACACTATTAAGCATGAGCAGTCTTTTCCTTAAATAGCTAAATTATATAGCAACTCGGTTAATTTCCTAATGTTTAAGGAAGTTGCCAATTAGTCACTGATCACTATAGCCCAATATAATAATTCTCTTCAGTTAAAAGATAGTCGGGTACATATGAAAGAACATACTTCTAATGTCAAATTTCAGTAAAACGGATATTTTAAGCGGGGTTAGGTCTACATGTCATATGTCTGGACTTTCAGTGCATTCGATTGGCATGGCCCGGGCCATCACGATAAATGAACGCATGCGTACATCACCGTGGCCCACCCTCAGCTACCCGGGCCATAATCCATGGCCCGGGCCATGAAAAACGTGGTCCGGGCCATCCAATACATGAATTGCCCATTTATGCAAATTAATTGGGTCAAAGGTCACTCGGAGGCAAGTGTCTGTTTTGAGGGTGTTTGGGGGC
>JBCAUI010001729.1:0-10388 GCA_038406195.1 Haplosyllis anthogorgicola
CCCCCCCAGGTGAAGTACAGACAACCCCCCCCAGGTGAGGTGCAAACAGGCCCCCCTCCACCACCACCACCACAGACCCACCCACCCACCCACCCACGCGTGATAGACTATTTACCCGGCTTTCCCGGGTAATTCCTCTCGTTTCATTCTTTGACAGGGGGACAAATTGTTCATTCTACTTTAAGCCTTGAGGTATGCAATTGAAATTTCTTAAATTATGTCACATTGAGGTTGGTGAATTAGCCACAAATTACCGTTATTACTTTTAAAATTTGTAAACTTAAAATATCTTATTACCTCAAGGTACAGATTACGGGTTGTCTTTCTGACTTGGTGGTTTGTGTCTGGGTAACATATGTTTTTATTGTTCCTCATGTCACTGATATATTTCCTCCCGGACATTTCTTTTACGTTTAGACGACACATCCATAAAAGGCACCTGAGCTAAAACCACAAAACTAAATGTAAAAAGACAAATCATAGTACTTTACTGTATTACAAGCCTGAGGTTTTCGATACGTCAGTACACTGAATTCATATCAGAAGAATGACAGAGTCAAAAGCACACACAGCGCAATTGATAATTCTTAATACACTTTTCCAAGAAGAGATGAGTTCAAATTTTGACCCATATTTGTGCAATTTTCTTTACAAATGCAGAAAATGCGACGCATCAATCAAATGACATCAGCAAGATCTGTTCTGCGTAAACAAATGACATGAATTAAAACATTCTTAAAATTCATGTCATAAATTTTGAACAGGTAAATACAGACAGACAGACAGACAGACAGACAGACAGACAGACAGACAGACAGACAGACAGACAGAGAGACAGACAGCATTAATTAATGGAGAATAGGAAAAAGAAATAAAGGCAAACCAACAAAACAACAGACAATTTTACCTTTCGTTACATACCCATGTGGTAACTAAAAATCAAGGAATAAACAGTTTTCTTTGAAAGTAAAACTATACTCAACTGCAAAAATTAAATTCTTTTTTTTTTTTGCAATACTTCGCTGCAAAACATTTCTCTCTGTGCAACAATGATTCTTTGTTATGAATATTTATTTAAATTCATCACTTTTAATTTTGCCTGACACCTGACAGAGCCTCGGCATATGCAGCGCGTCTGCCCCGCTCGCGACGCGGCAACGCCTCTTTGATGTCAAAAGATGCGTTTGAAATTTTACGCTCCAATGACGTTACAAAGTGACGTTCCGTGTCGGAACAGGTTTACATCGCTTAAAACTGTGGTAACTTTGTATTTGTGAAAAATGGTGGAAAAATGCTGCACTGACAGTTTAATTACAAACAACCTCCCGTTTCAGTAGATGCTGAGGTGATGGGACACGGTTTTATACCACTTCGTAAGATGAGATGGCAAATAATGTTGACTTTTTAACAAAAATAAATTGTATGGACGAGTTAAGGTTTAAACGTTTTGGAGACTGTGTTTTATGCGATGATATTGCAAGACAATATCAGTTTAATCATTTAGAGAAATTGATTAAATCGGCCGTTACAAGGCCAGGTTCCACCTTGTGTAAAATTATCGTGAAGTTTTCATTTCATGTAAAAAAAACCCCGTATTTTTGTTTTAATTTCTCAGTCCTCACTTTTATTGTGGTCACATATTTGGAGATAATGAAAAACAAAATTATGGGAGGAGATTTGCTCTTAAATTTATTGCTTCAAAATAATCCTGTGATGCTTTTATAAGCAAAAGTTATAGCAACATGGGTCCGTGAATAAAGCGGCCAACCTCAAATCAATGTTGTTTTTTACCATAGATTAAGGAATAAGGGTTAGCTAAAACCTAAATACCTAAATCTATTTTATTGAAAACAAAGAATATAGATTTAGGTTTAAGGTCACCCTAAATCCATAATCCATGGTTTGTTAAATTTTATTTTAAATAGAATTTGGAGTTTGGTTTTAGGTTTCTACAATCCTTAATCCATAGTTTATAGCAGGGACAATGTTTTCTGGTGCAGTATTGCACATGCACAGCATTGGATGCACTGCTATAAACTATGGATTCGGATGGAAGAAACCTAAAACCAAAATCCGTATTCTATAATATAAAATATAACAAACCATGGATTAAGGATTGAAGAAACCTAAAATCAAAAACCAAATTCTATAAAATAAAATTTAACACACTATGGATTACGGATTTGGGGCGACCTAAAACCTAAATCTATATTCTATGTTTTCAATAAAATAGATTTAGGTTTTAGCCTACCCTAATTCCTTAATCTATGGCAAAAAGTGACATAGATTTGAGGTTGGCCGCTTTATACACGCACCAACATGGAACCACATTCTCGATTTCTGCTGCCTTTTGCATCTAATTTTTGCTGCCAACAACAAATATTACAAATGTCTGTGCCTACTTCAGAACGATTAAAAAAATCGTAAAATTGTTTTCAAGCTATGAACTAAAAAGAAACGAAAAAAATGACCGAGTAAAATTTATTCCACTTGCTTCAGTGTGTGAAAATGCCTTTTTATGATAATTGTCCGAGCGAACGCAAAATTATCTTGTAATATTCCAAAGCATTCTATTTTATTCAGTTGCTGAAAGTATCACATGTTACGTGTATCTTAATCAATATCCTTATCATAAAATTTTTGAGATTACACCGAATAATAATATCTGATATTATAAATTTGGTTTCTGCGCAAGAAGTTTTTATTGGGTATTCTGCGGACCTTCATTTGTGATAGAAAAGCAGGTTGCAAATTGTGAGATGAGCAACCTATTCAAAAGTTAAGTAACACAGAAATTTTCTAAGAGGATTCTTTAATTTTTTTAAGTCTGTACAATTTGGCATTTAACAAGACAAACAACCACTATACTCGCCCATACCTAATAGGATAAGGATAAGACAAAGAACCTTCGAGTTTGGAATATTGAATCATAAAATATTTACACGTAATTAGTGTATTCGTTCGTTTTCCACCATCTTTGAAAAAATCCAAAAAGAAGGGAACAGAAGGACAGTGTGGAATATTAGTTTTATTTTATTTCACCAAATTGACCGATCAGTCAAACATTATCATAACAACTATTGGTATTATCGGCACCGGTGCAACAGTAACTCTATCTACGATGCGTTTTGACAGTAAACACAATCTTATCTTAGATACAGTTTGTCCACATAAATAGCCCAACCATATCTTGAAATTATAGCTGTATTAAAATAAATAGTAAACATGGTAAAGTGTAAGACAAGTGGTGAGTTATAGTGTTGATATAAAGAAATTAGAGTCGCGCTTTGCTGTGTTTGCTTAGGATAGGCAACAGTCATCCGCGGGCAACACCAGTGAATGGACAGACTGCCAGATACGGAAATGCAATGTCGTAAGTAAAATAAATTTATTTTCCACCCACACTTTTAATTAATTCGGTAGAAAAATGAGTTTAAAACAGCTCATCAAGATGTGAATGAAAATATTTATGCGAAAAGACCGTTGGAAGTGACATCGACTGCAACTCACTGGATTCGCAAATTGTCTGAAGTCGGGGAGGGGGGTCTTCCCCTAGGACTACTGGATCCACTACCAAGATTTTAGAAACAGAGTATGCAGGAACTTCGGGGTTGAGGATGGCTGGCAAAGGTTGTTGTAGGAGCAGATCCAGGATTTCAAATATTCAAATATTCTCGTTGAAGGGGGTTTCAATTTTTCTCCTAAAATTAGATTAAAATGGAAGAAATTTTGACCGTTAAAGGGGTAAGGGGCGCGCGTCTGAGGCGTCCTCTTAGATTCGCCATATTCACTGATTGCCCTATGACGCCAACCCCAACCGGCCACGCATGCACTTGGATCCGCCTCTGGTGCGAATAGCATTGGAACAACTAATTTGCCTGAGTATCACTTGTTGAGTATTTAGTACTCAATGCGTTGAGTTTGTTTCCTTAGCTGTCTGCTGTATTAGAGCTGTTTATACTCCGCTAGGGTTTGTTTTAGTTTTGACAGTTGTTGTGAGGTTCATGTGTCGGACTTGGGGCAGCTACACGTGTTTTTGAACATGTGTGGTCAGAATGCAAGAAGCTGATACAAAGGAAATTTGGCCTTTTCTCCCCGGAATAAGTTGGCTTTTCCAAAATAGTTTGCTAGACAAAACAAAAAGAAACCAAATTGTTTGGCCAGAACTGTGGGTCATTAGCCACTAGGTCAGGGGAGGATGTGGGAAACCTTAAAATCAGAGTGAAAATACATGCGGTTGATTTCTCATGCGATCCCAAGGTTGAACCTCAGGGGTCAAAGATTTAAATTAGGTCAAGTTCAAGGTCAACAAATAGGTCAAGATCAAAAGACCTAATGTAGAGCTGTAACAGACGAGTCCTTTGATTCAAAGTAATTATTACAAGGTCATCGCATCATGAATCCATGATCACTGCAGTGACAGGTTAAAGGTGCTTCCTCCTTCAGAAGGATGCAGGGATGAAGGATGAAAGGAGCTGGAGGACCTGAAGGGGTTGGGGAGTTCATTACGGAAGAGAAACACACATCACTTTACCCCATCAAGTGAAACAGGTGAAGTTGATTTACAGGTGAGTTACAGGTGTCAATACACACAAACGTTACCTGTAACTACTGCAAGGTGCAAACGCCTTTCACAAATAGAACGATGTTTCAGACTTAAATAACCGTTACTAAGAATAATCTCGGTAATTGATCTATCAGCGTTAAGAGTAACCCCTAACGTCAGCGGTTATTCTTGTTAACTGACATGTACTTTCAGTTTGAAGAATCCGCTTCTTACCGATTCATCCACGTTATGTCCCCAGCAGACGATATCATTGGCACACCATATACATCCCCCCTCCATAAATTACTTAAATTTTTATGTGGTTTTTGTGAAAAATATTGCAGGGAGACTCCCGGCCTCTTGTGGTGCCCAGGCGCACTCTCAAACGAAAAATTCCGTACGGTCCTTGGTAAAATGGAGACAAATTAAAATTGCATTTCTACAAATTGGTTAAATTGAATTCCCTCAATTTGGGAATTAGAATTTAAATCAACATACACCAAATTGTAACATCACGTATTTGATTATTGCATTAAAGCTTTCAAGCCTTCCATTATATTACAGTTTCAGGCCTAGTGAAAAGCGCGGTAGTGTAAGCAAAATCTGGAGCTGACTGTGAAAGTAAATTAGCAGCTCCAAGACGGTGTGCGCATGCACGTTCCCAAACTGTATGGTGGAGCACGTGCCGGCAGAGAGGTGCAGTGGATGAGGGTTGAGCCCATCACTGAAAGGGATAAGTACACACACACCAGGACAGGCAGGCTCAGACCTCTTGGACATAAAGCAAAGAAATCTAAAATAACGTTATGATGTGAAAAGTTACAGTATGGACAGACACATAAACAAAACAGGTAAATATTGTTTTATTTACTTTTAAAAATGTATTTACCAGCATTTTATCCAAACTATCTTCATTTTCAAGAAATTTGAAACTTTTTGAAGGGGACCAAATGCAATGCATTTTGATGTATTTACTTTACTACTGCGTGGAATCCGATATTTTGAACTTATTCTCAAATGTACCAATTTATATAAAGTGACAGCATCTTTAAATTTGTTTTCAGAAAGAATATTTGTTTATTTATTTGTTTGGCAGTAGTAGAATGGATATGTGTTTGGTGTAAATATAAGTATTAATACAAGGACGGATATGTGACTATTGACGGAAAACATTTAGGTTTAATATCTGTTACTCTAAAATATAACAACAATACAAAGTATTAGATTACTGATCAATTAGTACTTAGTGAGATATGATCTACCCAAAAATATTTGATTCAACAAACGTTTTTGGGAGAAGAACTCGGAGTAAATATTGATGATGTACTAAATAGCACACTTGATCAAAGTGCTATCAACGTAACGTGTAACACTGACAGTGGCAAATTGCATGAACCTAGCTATTTTGTATTTTATCAAAATAAAAAAGTTCAGTTCTTCGAGGTGCAGTCAACCAGACATTTTGAAATGAATGAGCCTGTTCAATATATGAATTCAGGGGAATATGTGCACATTAGATTTACACGCTGTGTCCTACATTCGAAGCTGAGTACCGCTTGCATATTGGTCTCATATTAAAAAAGGCGTGAAACTAAGAACTGAATATCTTCAGTATTAAATAAGTTTTTTAATATTAATTTTTGAAACAAAAGAAAGTGATACTGTGCTTTTTCTATAATCCGAGCGAAGCGTGAAATTGTACTCGCAACTTGAAATGAAACCTGTGTTGTTAAGTATCAATTTGAGTAACGGTAGTAGGTGAACCTACCAGAACACAAACTTGCAATAAGGATGTTTGTTTAACATTCACTCAATTGTCAAACAGCATCAGCACGGACATTTTCAAATTGACTTACAATGGACAAGCTTCTGAAGAGTCAAGGGCTAAGACCTTTCACAGACCTTCTCTGATACATTCCAGCATTAATTTTAAATGTATCTTTAATTATATGTGGCAACATTGAAACATTACCGGACGGACGTTGTGTGTATCCTGCAAAAAACTTTAAAGGGAGAAACTGTGCCGATTACAGACTACAGATCCTTCAATTCGGTTAGTTTCGGATCTTCATTTTATCTACGTTCAGTTTTTGCAGAATTGAATTTAAACACTTTGCGTAAAGTAATTCGTCTATTTTTTTGATTTATAAAGATAGATTTATGAAAGACTTTACAGAGATTTTCAAGCATCGGGTTATTAACTGAATTGGGAATAAGGAATCACTTCCTTTCACACTGACATTACAACTTCGTCAGATGTGGATCCAGAAATCTACTTGTGGGGCAGGGGATGATTTAAATTATTTTAAGAGCTGGTATTATGGCTCTCGCTTATTGAATATGTCTCAACAGGGATTATGATGGTACTGGGGCTACACTCAGTATTCTCTTCGTTAGTTAGCAATGATCGGGTTTTTGTTGTGTGTAGCATTAAGGGCCTTTCAGTTATTATTTTTATTTATTATTTTGCGTTTACCTGACGTGAAGTGTTTCCAGGTGTCGGGAGCGTAACTTCAGGGAGCAGCACCTCATATCTGACAGCTTAGTTACATCATGACCCAGATTGAGGACTTTTAAAATGTAGACGTGTGAATTTTATTTGTAAAAAGAAAACAAAGTAAGAATTAAGAATCAAGATCAGTCGTATCAACTGTACATGTCATTGCATTTTTGCGTCAAGTCTTTTGTGAAGCATTGAAATGCTGGGCATGCAAGCAAGACAAGACTGTAGCATTTAGATGCCTTTGCACGGAGTCTTACTGAACACGCACGCACACACACTAGCACTCAGGAAACAGTGATAACACACTGACCACTGCCAGATACTAACTTTAGTTCACAGACACCCAGCAGTATTACAGTGATGGCGTACACGTTTGAACGATGGAACGCACTCGTATACATACGCACAAATACATGCATGCATGCACACACAGGAGAGCATTGGCGGATTTATGGGGGCACAGGAGGCGCTTTCCCCCCCCCCCCCACGGCCAAAATTTTCTTCATTTTCATGCAGTTTTTCCCGATTTTTGGGCAAAAATAGGTGAAAATTGGGTTGGCGCCCCCCCTACGGGCCGGGCGCCCCCCGTAGGGAAATCCTGGATCCGCCAATGAATACATTCAAGGTTTTTCTTAGATCTATTTCGATCACCAGCGATTCTATCTAATCTGCCAAATTTGCCTTACCCTCCAGACATAAGAATTGTTCCATTTAAAACATTTTGGTCATAAAACCATTTCCAGTCTTCAATTGTCGATTTTGGCATACCGTCCATTTGAGACAAATTACCTCTCTTATCAATGACTCATTTTGCTAAAAAGCTTAAATATTGGATTTGTCTAATTTTAGTAATGCGATTGCATCTGATTTTACTACAAATGAAACTTATGGGACTGCATGGTTTTCATCAATTTATGTGGTTGAATATATGTCTGGAAATTTGGTAGATTTGGTAAACTAAATTATTTAAGAAAACCTTCCAATAAAAGCTCAAGATCATTATGAACAAATAACCTTGCTTTTGATATGAAGGACGTTAACGTTCGATAAAATTTAACTCTGAGGCTGTTTGCATGAACCGATGGTATTTGCAGTTTGGATACCATGTGGATACCATGAGTCGTACCCTATCACATTGTAAAGATGAATACACCTTGCTATCGGCACCCCTAATGAGTGACTAATAATCTCCTAACAGAACCCCTTCCAAGTTGATAATAAGCTGTGTAGTTTGCCTACAAGAATACTGAAATGTCAAGAGACCACGGAAACGGATAACCGATAATTCATCACCCTACTTGCGGTAAAACCACTAGATATTAAGGTCAATCAGATTAAATGTTTTCAAGGGTATTGGAATGATTTAGAATTACTTGGTAATTTTTGTTACAGCAGTTAGTAGGTTGTGACCTTAGTACAGGAAAGTATGAAATAAAACATACAAATGATTTTGAGATGAAGAGGGATTTATTTACGTCAGATATTTTTCTTTTCTTTCAGAACACACACATACTGTGGCAAAAGGACAACATAACATGATAAAGTCATATTTATGGCAAGAAAACCGAAAATGATACATAGTTTTATGAAGGTGGTACAGAAGGATGTTTAATAAATAAATGACCTGTTTATTACAAAGCAACTCATACGAAGTTAGATTTGTTGCAGTTTTTTGCAGCTGAAGTTGTATCAATCTGCTTTAGAAATTTATTTGTGTTTCCGTCTTACATGGACTTGTTTAAGATCTTTCACACTTGAAACTATAGCAAGGCGTTTCTTTTAACCTGTACTGAAGAATCAGGTCTGATCAAAGACTAATTCATTCCAAGTTACCATTTGACGTCACTATATGATAATTGTAACACCTGTGAATATTTAGAGCTTTCACTTCACAGCATTTCTGAAACACATGCAAACTTACCAAGTCTTGTATTTGTAGCAAAGAGAAGCTAAGGTCTACGTTTACTGTGTGTGAACTGTTGAGAACTGGTCTGGCGCTTGGGTTGTAATCCTTGAAGAGTTTGTCCAGCAATCTCTCCTCATCTGATTTCACCTTGTAATGTAAACCCAACGAATCTGAAAAGTGAAATTGAATAGTATCAATGATGGTATATAAACCTCTTTAATAGTATGATGTTTATATTCGTTAACTCGACAAGGCCCACTGTACACTTTATAAATCATCTCCCGATATTTTTAAAGGATGATCAGGCAAGTTTATGAACGGAAATTACAACACGTAATGCTTGATGTATTAATGGGGCGGTGATGTTCATTCGTAAAGCTGGGCACCATAGCGTTGAGAGACAGAAATGACTTGGCAAGCAAGAGATCATGGTTTTAAACCCAAACTCCAGCTGTCTCAAGTCGATAAACATCGAACCAAAGACCCAAATAATAACTGAGTATTGGACTCAAGGAAAAGAAGACATAAACTGAAAAACACCACTCAACTCTTTTAGCTTAGTACTAAATCCAGTGTTCATTTAAATCAATCTGAGATTGCTAGGTGCATAGCAACCTCTACGTGTAAATAAATGAAGTGCTAAAACGAAGCTGACTCGACCATTATCGACACATTGGTGGTCCAACTACAGAGTCTAAACAGGTTATCTCACTCTGTGGAAGTCTGTCTCTTTTACACAAAACAGCGCTACACAGCAAATACATTAGACCATTCTCACTTCAAATTATTCATTCATTTCATTAATGTTATATTTAAAAAACATTTGATGAAAATGTAAAAACGCAGTTATAAGGGATTTATTTTCGTGCAGAGGTTCTTGGACCAAGTGTGTGCTCATGGATTTCCATGTTGAAAACATGGGAGCAATAAATATTTTGCTTGCGCTAAAGACAGAGTTAGGAATTTTATTGTCCAGGATTAGCGAAAAATAATATGTGTCTCGTGTAAGCCTAAATGCTCCCTCCCACCCAATCACCTTTTTGCGAGTGCGTTAAAATCCATTATTGTACAACGAATGGGTTCAATTTATTCTCTTCTCGTGAAGGAAGGGTCTAAAAATACATGTTTAACAATACACTTCACTTCACCTGTAAGGGTTAACGAACTGCCATATATTTTAACCGTCTTGCCTTTCTAATTTCATATCAGATCAGATCAGAACTGTGGTTTCTCTAATTTCACGTTTCTGCGCTTTGCACTCTTTTCACCTTTCTCTATCATTGAAACACAGGGACATATTAGAGTAGGTTTTACTCACTTTAATTTCACGCCATTTTCACGTTAATATGAATCTTACAGCATATTGATACGGCTTCTATTTTGAATTATTTGTGATGATTGGTGCATTGAATGGCTAGGATGTGCTTAGTGTT
>JBCAUI010001740.1:0-10388 GCA_038406195.1 Haplosyllis anthogorgicola
GGAGAATGTAGTGTAGATGGGTAGATTTTGCACCCTTTCCTAAAGTACCCGGACCCGCCAGTTGAAATGCCGATACCAATGTGATAAGATGTGCCGAGAACTTGTTTCCTAAAGTAAGTAGGTAATATTTACTTTAATATATATATATATATATTTGGCTACATGAAATTGTATAGATATAAGCGGGTTATTGATATAAGCGGGGTAAACACGTACATAACTTAATTTGACTGACAAGAAGAGATGATGTCAATAAAAGCGGGATGTCGAAAAAAGCGGGGATGACTGTATTTAACGTCTTTTTTTAATGTATTACTTGTACTACAGAAGTTTTTAGATAACACTTTCGAAAGGCGGAAATGAAGATACACATGTACTAACCTGCCTAACTATTTGAAACTCCATGTGCCACTTGGTCAGTAGTTCCTTGGTAGGAAAGAACATGGGTATGTTCATGCGGTACTGCTCTGTGAAGCTGGCCATGGACACCTGGTAGGGAAGGTAAATGATACCTGGATGTGCTGCCAGGTCAGAGAATAGGTACTGTGGGTACATCTGACGCAATGGCATCACCTATATTTATGGGAAAATAGCACGAAAACTTTTGAATTTTGAAATTTATACTTCGCACGTGCTTGCATTTATTTCAACATTGTCAACATTTCAAGTTTCTTGCACCATGTATTTACAGTTACTGAAATCTGAACATTTATTTACCTGTAAATCAAGTTGATTTTTCATCAGTGCTTCATCAAATTTCATGTAGAACAGTTCACTGAGTTCCGTACTGTGAATTGGTGTCACGAGGAAATGTTTCCTTGTCGGTTTGTACGAGTCTTGCAAGTAATAACAAGCATTCGGCACCAACAAAGGCTTTATACCAGTGAAATACTCAATATACTTCTGATCGTATTTGTTATTTGCAGCTATAATACTTCGCGGGTGTTTCGAAATCTTGACCAGGTTCTCGTTGAGCTTCGTCCACTTGTCTACTTCAGGACGGCCCTGCTCGTAACGAATATTCGCGATGATGATGATGCTCTTGTTGAACGGTATGAAAGCCTCACACATCGCGACAGGCAGAGTGCAGACGAATGCTGTGACTTGTTTCATCTCTGGGTCATCTACGTAAGACTAAAATGTAAAAGGGTTTAAATAGTTGTTACAAGTGATCACATCCGAGTTGTCATATTTGGTTACTCGTACAAAATCATAATGGATCATAATCTATACTTTTGTAACTTACTGTCTCCCGGGGAACAGCAGCTAAGTAATCAGTTTGCTCTGTTTCTTGCTTATTAAGACATCAGAAGTGAAACCTCATAACGTATGTGAATCACACTTTGACACACATCATGGGACATGGGCATGACAATTGGGTGCCTTCTGGGATACCACAGTAAAGGCAGTTATTGTGCACAGCTCTTACCATGTTTGATGCTGAAACAATCACACCTGATTATTATACTAAGTTAAATGTTTGAATGTACCTCATAGAATTGTTGTATAATCTCTGGCGTAAGCCTCATTCCGTTTTCTCGGGTTATAATACGTAAACCCTTCGCACACGTTCCTACTTGTCCACAGTAATATGACAGACTCTTGTCAACAATCTGTAAGCAGATAAAACAAACAGTATTACAGATTTGATGAAAGTGAAAAAAATAGAAAAGCATTTCAAGTCCGTATGTAGAGAAATGGGAGAATCTTTTTGGTACTGTTTTTTTTTAATTTTTGGACCAGCCACTGGTAGTTTTGGGAGCATTCAGTTTTTAACTGCCATTGGTCAACTACGAATAAGAGCTAGCCTCTAGACCCTGGTGCTCCATAAAAAATGTTTTGCTACTCTGTTTCTTTTTTCAAAAGTGCCTTCCACTTATATGAGCTCATACCTTGACCCCAACGGGCTTGAGTAAACTCTTCATGTCCATAATCGGCATGACATGATAATCCTGCGACCACAGAACTGGACGGACGCTGATGACGCGGCGTAATGCTGGCTCCGTGAATCCAGTGTCCCGGATGTAAACACAATCAGGTGACGTGTACTTTGCATTCCATATTCTACTCTCACTCACCTACAGAATAAATGTTTTTTGATATAGTAGAACTTGTCTTTTACAACACTTTTTACAGCACACAAAGTTATTAAAACTAAATGATCCTGTCTTGGGCGATACCCTGCCTTTTACGACACCTTTGCGAGAAAAATGTTCGATGTCACTCAAGACAAGTTCTATTGTACATGTAATTTCTTTTTTCAAAAACCATATGACCGTAACAGAAGCACACATAATGAAAAACTTATCAAATTTTAGAATGAATACAGTGTTTCTGCAACCATTGGTACCTGCGCCAAAAGTGCACTGAATTTTTCAAGTGACCCCCAGAAATTAAGAATGTGCACCCAAATGGTGCATTAAAATTGTTGGCCAAAAATTAAAGATTAATTTTCGAAGTGACATGTATTTTAGAAATACAATGAATTTACAGGATAATTTTATCAAGTTATACAAAATGTACACTTTACATACTGTTTTTGAAACTTACTGTCTGATGATATTTTTGTTATGTGTGACCCCTAAAAATTGCAATGGGACCCCCAGAATTTAGGACTGGGGGTCAGTTGTACATCCGGTTGGAATTTCCGCATTTCAAAGAATTAAACATTATAACATAGAAATAATTATTACTTCTGAGGGCACATCGTCTTCGTCATACGGTTGCCCCACATATTCGTTTTCCTCCCTGAGCACTGGATAAGGTTCCACATTGGGTCGCCAGTTTTTGCACGATACACTATCATGGCAAAGAGAACTGAAATATAAAAATAAAAATTTAATATTTGAGCTATGCCATCACATGTGAAATCCACTTAAACTGTTGCACGCTCAGAGGAAATGACTTTCAATTTCTTATTTCAAGCAGAAAGAACTGCATACCTCTGTCTCACTATTGGCCACAATTTATCATTGAGAAACTGTTCAGCAGAAGTATAGCCTCGCATCAGTGATAGCATTGATTTCCCAAATATCTGTTTGAGCATGGCCGTCACTCCCCCAACAAGATTAGGCACAAGGGCTTCAGTAGCATGACTCGGATGGTCCCGAATACAGTGAAATGCTTTGCTGGATTTCACCCACAAATTTATGGCTGCAGTTTCTCGCTCTGTTGGGCGCATTGTTGCATTTCTTACAATAAACCTTAAAGATACAAATCAGAAAATGATGACACATAAACAGAGATGGAAATGGACCTCATTCAAGAACATCGGAAAGTCATTCAATTTTACTTATCTTGCAGAGGAAAGTGACAAAACACGAAAGATTGAACAACAAACAAATAACTGCAAAAAGGTTATTTCCAACCACTATAAACCGGCATTCCGGCTAAAACAGGAAGACTACCTTCCATTTCTGACCATAAATCGACAGATCTGCATCAGCAAACAGATGGTAGAGCAACTAACATTATTTCCTATTTAACTTGCATTATGATCCTGTTAACTGTTAATATCATAGTTGTTCTTCCATAAAATTAAAATTGTATTGAATCCACGCTGAGGACCAATATTTAAGTGATGCTTTAGTGTGATAATGATTTAGTTTACAAAGATAAAGAGTCCCCAAATTCAAGAGAAAATATTTTCAATTGGAGAATAGTTATCTGAACTTTGTTATGAAAGATCACAATGCGAAACATAAAAGGAGTTACCTTTCGACATTAGAATCGTCCGCTATCAGCAGCGGCCACAAATCAGGTTGAAGCTCTGCTGCAGTGATGTTGTCAAGGCGAATTATCTCAACTCCAACGTTGTCTAATTTACGTAGGATAACTTTTCTGACTGGTTTGTAAACTGAGTATCTCTCCTCTTTTGTTGTATCTTCTACATAGACTCTCATTCTCCATCCAGGCATCATGACTGGTACCAGCTGGGCATATCTAAAATAATGTAAAATAAAATTTTCGCATTCTTCACAAATGAAGTGCGTCTCTAATTGAAGCACCTCCTATTCTTTCAGACATTTGTAACTGAATATTTCATATTAAACAAAATCAAATAGCATGCACATATGCACAACACTTTTATCAATTTTTGGGGGGTTTTTTGTTTGTTTTTATTTGGTCTGTAATAATTTAAATCACTGTACTTCTGCTTCCATCATCAATTTTGCATAAAATCCTGCACTAAAATTGGTCATAGAGCCCTGCAACTTTATTTAGGTACAATATAGTTTGTACAGTTTTAAAGATGGTTAATTTTATCATCCCTCGATTGGAACTGTCAAGAAACATCAAATAGTGCTACATTCTCCATGTGTACGGAGGGCATCTTTCCCTCAATGTACATTAAACAAAGTAATTACCTCATGATTCCGTACATCACTGCTGGATCCTCACCAATCAAAGACATCGAGATCACATTTTTGTCGGTCTTGGACCAAGCGGCAGGTTGCCCTTCTACAATTCCTTTAATGTATCGATTCAAAATCAACTTACCAACTTCTACCTAAAACGACAGAATTAATACAGTTCTGTGGTACAGTTTTAAAGTTTTAGAAATGCAAAGATAATACAGTAGATGTGAATCTGATGTGATTTTACATGAATGGATTATTGTAGGAGATGTTAATCTGCCTTTTTACGTGTAAAATTGCACTGGCAAACCAAACTAGATTATACCTTAAATTATATTCCCAATATTGCTGTATTAGTCATAAATACATTACATTTGAAACACTGATGGAACAGCTGTTAAGATAATCATTATTCAAACATTGAAAACCTACGTTACCTCTACATAGACCCTGTTGGCCTTTTCAAAGTGTACGACATATCTGTTTCCCATCTCCATGGTATGCTTGATCCGTGTTCCTGATACCTTCCTCGCTCTTTCTGGCCAATAAACACCAGTAATCCAATCTGCAAATTAATGTGCATATACATACAAATTTAAGATACAGTGACCTGTTAGAAAATGGGGTCTATTAATTTCACAAAACACCAATGTGAGCAGGGATACCATATTACTTTATCTGTTCCTTGCAAACTGGACACAATTTTTAACAGTTCAATACAGTAGAAACATCCCTCTAAGTCTTACCATCAGCAAACCAATCAGTAAATATTCTTGGATAGTAGAATCCAAAAATATCAACATGCGTTCGGTGTACAAAGTCGTGCGTCATGATTGCGGTGTTTCCATCTCGGAACCAGGGACCTGCAACTCCTACATTTGGAGGGTGGTATCGTAACAGTTGTTCTACCAACTTCTCTGTCCATCCTGTACTTTCAAGGACTGTATCGTCGTTAACCTATCGCAAATCGTCAAACAAAAAATAAACCATTTTTATTTTACATGTAGTCCCTATTGAAAGCAATCATTCTACCTTATTATAACTGGCAAGTGTACAAGACCCTGCTCTTTAAAACTATTTTGCTAGACAATGATTGCTAAATGCCTACCCTGTAGTAATAAGCGATGTTGTCCATGTAAGCATGCATCATTGCATCATTCTGAGCCCATGCTGGATTCCCAGTATGATCACAATCTACCAGATGGAGTGTTACATTCACATTTTGTGGACAGTTCCGTTTTATGAACCTGGCAAAGTCATCAATTTAATACAATTAGAATTCTTTCACCTGTAACGTAGTCCATAATAATATCAATTTGCACATATAAATTTTTAACTGTTTTATGTGTTGGTAAAACCAACAATGGGGAAATTTAAATCCCCAACTATAGTAGTCGGTGGATCACAAAGAACAAAGAAATCTCATTTAAAATGATCCAGATCTTTATTGCTAAACAACGCCTTGCTGGTGGTGGTAGACAAGTGCGCATGTACAATGTTAAACCAATATAAGGTGTGCTTTCGTTAACGCGCAGTACTAAACTGAAAAGCTAAATGCACAGCTACTACATCTCTCCTTTTAAAAGAAATTGGTAACAATTCTTACTAATACATCTACATAACAATATAAACCTGAGATGCAATTGAAAAATTACTTAGATAAATGACAAAAATAGATTTAAAGTTGACCGGAATTAGGACAATGCGCTGTCGCATTACTATTAAGCTCATTTTCGGACAAGGACCCTAACAACTGAGTAAATACATATATAGTGATACAAAATTGGAATTTAACGCAATAAATACACCTTAATTCACAGAAATAATGCAAAATCACAATAAAAATTCAATTGATCCTGACGATCCATTAAATTGATACTGGATGTTTATAAAAATTTCAAACAACATGAACATCAAAACTTTTTCAATCACACAATATACACTTGATTTGACACTTTTGTGCAATAAACTATTTTTGAAAATACACGTACATGTTTGCTTTAACATTTACTCTTGATAATGCTTGGGAAAGCAAACCTCACATCTGATTCTGGTTGTTACCACTGTATTACCAGTTGATTTAGTGGGGTTGGGACATTTTAGGATGGATTTTAAACCAGTGTTGGAACTTTTGGACTTGTCAGCTTTCTTTATGTTGTAACTTTTCCAACGGGCTCTGAAATAGACTTGGGCGGTACAGTGAGAGTTGGTCTTACATCGTATTGAATTTTCTTCTTGGGTATGAATGGAAGTAATGATTTTGCATGACACTTTGCATGACACTTGCTGTCCTATCTCTGTCTCTACAATGTAAGACTTGTTATTTTTATGTTCAACTATTCTGCCCAGGATCCACTTGGATGGCTTCTGATCTCTACAGAAAATCATAAAATTAGTACCAATGGGTAAAATATCAAGTTCATAACCTGCCGTCTTGTTGTAGTGAGTTTCTTGAGACTCCTTTTGCTTCTGAAAATATTCCAGGATTTTGTCATTATTGGAACTGGTGGAACATTTAAAGTTCAGAATAGGTTGCACTCCTTTGTATTACAGCTGTGCTGGTGAAGGAAGATTGCCATTAATTGGGGTACAAAGATACTCAAGAAGGCCTAGGTGCCAATCTATTTTCAACTTGCAACATTTGCGCATAATATTCTTTACCATTCTGACTCCATGTTCAGCGGAATCAATTGGCTTGATGGTGATGTGCAGAAAGAAGGGTTAATTTTACATCAATTGACATAGAATATTCTTTGAACTGATCAAAGGTATAGTTCAATCTGCAATCACATACCAGCTCCTCGCACACACCATGTTCTGAAAATATTGCAGAAAACACTGCAACTGTTTGATTAGTGGAATGATCATCAACTTTATGGACAACAATGAACTTTGAAAATTTGTCTACAATGATTAAATACACATGTCCCGAAAATTCAAATATATTGGAGTACAGCTCTTTCCATGGAATAGATGGAATTTCATCTTGTACTATCAGTTCCTTCAGTTGTGCATCCTGAAACTTTAGACATGTTCTACAGTTTTTAACTGTATTAATCATTTGTTCATTTATACCAGGCCAGTACATAATATTTCTGGCACAAAGGATACATTTGGTTTCACCCTGGTGACCTGCGTTGTGGAGTTTTTCTAATGCATCATCTTGCAATGATTTAGAAATAACAACACGAACTCCATTTAATACCAATCCATCTACACTACAAAGTTGATCATGGAATGTGAAATAATTTCTTATGCTTTCTTGACACTCTTTTTGTGACTGGGGCCAGCCATCATTTATGTAATTCTTTAACATTTGTAGAACAGAATCGTTCTCAGTAGCAATCTGGATCTCCTGTAACTTGGAAAGTGAAATGTTAACTTCTACATTGTGTACTGTGACATTAATTCCTTGCACACCTTGGTTTGCACCTGCATGGTGATCAGATTTATGACCAAGTGCATCACTGACCTTCATCTTCTTACCTTCTTGATAAACAATTCTCAAATCATAATCAGCTAAGTGCAGTAGCATTCTTGCAAGACATGGTGATGTTTGTGAGATTGATTTTCTGAAAATAGACAGTAACAGTTTATGATCTGTTATTATTGTAATGTGCCTTCCATACACAAAATGTTTGAAGTGCTCAATGGAGTAAAGGACACCTAAAAGTTCCCTTTCTATATTGGAGTAATGACTCTCAGTGTCTGTCATTGATTTTGATGCATATGCAATTGGTTGTAAATTATCTGGGAGTTCATCTGGAGAAATAACAGAATCTCCATTGTCGGGCTGCAAAAGAACAGATCCAATACCAACTTTGCTGGCATCACATTCTACAGGTTTTTGGGAACTGTAAAATTGCAACAAACAGTCGTTACTAATCGCATTCTTGAGCACATTAAAAGCAGTGTCGTGGATGGATGTCCACAAAAATTCTGAATCCTGTTTAACCAATTGTTGTAGCGGCTTGCGCAAATCTGAAAGTGAAGGGATGAAATGACACAAATAGTTAACTGAGCCAAGGAATGATCGTAATTGAGTCTTTATCAGCAGGTACAGGCCATGATTGTATCACTTCTACTTTCTTGGGATCTGGTTTTATCCCTTCTTTTGTCAATGTCATCCCAAAGAATGGTACTGCTGGTACGTCTAGTTGCACTTTGTCAGGGTTAAGATGCAAATCAATCTCAAAACAGCAATCATGGAAAGAGACAATGCTATTGTTAAAGCTATCATCATCAGCACCATACACTAGTATGTTGTCAGCAATATTCTTTGTTCTGCAATTGAGACAAAAGTTCGTTTAGACAGTGTTCGAATAAGTCACCAGAATTGGACATACCCATCGCCAAGTAGTTTAATACATATATTCCCTCTGGAATGAGCATTGCAGTTTTCAATTTGGCCTCTGGGGATAAAGGAACATGGAAAAATCCTTTAGTTGCATCAAATATTGCAAATCGCTTTGTGCCACAAAGTTCATGTGAAACTTCATCAAGAGTTTTGGAATGACAAATAGGTCTAATAATAGCTTCATTCAATTGTCTGGGATCAAGACAAATTCTAAGTTTACCATTTGATTTTTTCACAACACAAAAGAGTTAAGCCATTCTGTTGGTATGCCTTGGTCCAACTTCAAAATCACCCCAGAAGCTTCCATCCTGTCCAATTCAGCTTTGAACTCAGTCTTTAACACTATTGGGACACATCTGGGTGGAGCCTGAAATGGAGTAACATTTTTCTTTAAATGTATGTCTACAGGTTTAATTGGAAATTTACCTGGATTCCCGTCAAAGAGATGTTTGTATTTTGGATGATCAACAATGTCTTGCTTTGTGATTTTCACTCCTGGATGTAAAAGAGAATTGTCAGTATCACTTGGTGCAGATTTGTGCAACTTGTCTTCATCTATCATAATCATATCTACTTCACTCAAGCTGAAATTAGAACTGGTACATTCATTAGATGCAGACCAACTTGCAGTGGTGGAAGAATTAAAAAAAACTAGACCTAAAGTGACAAGGTCCTGGAGTCCCAAAATTGGCTTGAATTGATCTGGAATGACTTAAACGCTGGTGGATACCAATTTTCCAGAATTTGACAGTGATAGTATGCATGTACCTAATTGCTTGATTTTGCTTTTGTAAAAGCTTGGAGTGTTACATTTGTATCATGACTATTTTGCAGGGAGTGATTAGATACAATTGGATGCAATTTCTTGTACATTGAAAACGGTAACAAATTCCCTGCCACACCTGTATCTATCTCGAATCATTTTGTGATTTAAACCACTATCACTACATGCATCAACATCAGTTAAAATGTGACTAGACCCATTAGATTTGGACAGTTCATCAAACATAACGTTATCTGAATAACACTTAGACAAACAGGAGTGAGTCAAAACACACATGGCAGATTACATTGATACTGTTGTATTCAAATTCATCTTTCTCCATATCATGGAAGTCCTTTCTGGACTGACCTCCACAACCACTGCAACCCCTGTCATGGCCAGTTCCATGCTGTGTTTGTTGCTGTCTATTTTGAGAACCACCTCTGGATCGGCAAAGTTCAGAAAAATTACCTGTTTTTTCGCAACTGTAACATGTCTTGTTGTAGGCTGGACACTGGATTGGTGCTGTCTCCTGCAGTTGAAAGATGAATGTCCATGACTTAAACTTCATGGCTGGATGCCACCTCTGCCACCACCCCTACCCCCTCAGTGAGGTGTAGGGTGATGCTTGTGATGTTTCTGGACACCATTAACTGATTTGTTATCACTTGATGCATTATGTAGACACTGAGCTGTTTTTTCACTTGCGATTGTCACCTCCACTTTTCGAGCTATGTTCAACATCTGTGAGATAGTTGTACACTCGTCCCCGCTTATATCGATATTTTTGGCGCGGAAAAAAATATCGATATAAGCAGGATATTGATAAAAGTGGAATCGATATAAGTGGGGAAAATTGGTCAAAATATCGATATATCATGTCACCCTTAACTTTGCCTGCAATATTCAA
>JBCAUI010001751.1:0-10388 GCA_038406195.1 Haplosyllis anthogorgicola
ATATTTGTATTTTTCTTTGATCCTTGCTCCTGGACATGCATTTGATGGAACAAACTTCATATTTGACAGTCTTATGCCCCTATGTACCCTCTTTATTTCTTGTAAAAAGTATATTAATGCCACATACAATTCCAGTTTGGCAGCCATATTTGTGTTTTCATAGATCACATTTTGGGGATTTTATCTGATACACTGTATTTGTACCCATAACTTAGATTGTCACAGTTTTTGGATAATGCCAAATGAGCTCAGGTCCATCTGGATCTATTCTTTTATTCCTGACAAAACGTGTGATGTGTATATGAAGCTATATTCCTGTTCTGTGCGTTTGATCGTTTCAGTCCCCAACCACAGTCTTTGAGGGGTGACATTTGAAATGTTTTTCTTTAAAATGGCTTACCGTCTTTATTCATTTCCGCTTCAAAGCACTTTCGGAGTCGGCAGGCTCGGCATTGGTTGCGGTGTGTCTTGTCGATTGGACATCTTCCCTTTGAGTCTCCCTGCGCCTTGCAGGTGTAGACTCTGCCTCTGTGAATGGATCTCTTGAAAAAGCCAGAGCAGCCTACATGGTTTGGAAAAAATAAAATTCAAAACAATATTAAATGTCTCTGCACAGAGAAAACTTGTTGAAACTTTTGAATTTTGAATTCTGAATAACAAAAAGACTCAAGTTTAATGTTCTTTTTTGTCAATTGTAACAAGGAAGTAATATTTGTAACATAACTCAATTTGTGTGGAGGATTTTTTTCGGTTTTTAAGTTGAACATTAGTATATTGTAAAAAAACCCCGAGAGAATTAATAAAGGTTTCACATCCGCATGGTATACTGTGCAATGTTCGTCTAAGAGCCCCCAAGGAATATTCTAGATGGGAGGTGGATAGAGTGGGAATGATCTTTCCATTTTAGACCAGTTGCTATTTTACCAACAAACCCAAGAATATCTGTATAACTAAACCTATTAGATATTGACGACTGATATTTGGCATTGAGTGAATGGCAAGCATGCTATGGGTCCTTTACGAATAAAGTATTTATTGGCTCTGTGCACAGTGGAAATGGCTTTAGGCTCACATCACCTGTGCGTTTCCCATGGTCTTTTCCACAATAAATATTGTATTTCCACTTCTAAAATGTTAGCTTTGATAAGTAGTGAGTAGTGAGTGGGCACTACTTTCAGAAAATTAACAAATGACTGCAATTACATTACAAATGGAAGAAATTTCGTTTCCTGAAGGAGAACACCTTTTCACGTACGTTTCGAGCCAATGCTAGTAGTTGGGCTAAATTCTGAGGCTACATAGTCTGGGTTATTAAACAAAACCCAACCTGTTTATTGTTGAAATTAACTAAATCGGTTAGACATTGCAGGCCACAGCTTAGGGAATCCCAGATCATGAATACATCCCGTTTAGCTTGGCCCATGAAAGGAAGCTCCAAAGTTTAAAGCTGAATGTTAAGCTAACATGAAGTTCGAGTTATCCGTGTTCGAGCTAAGCGGGATTGTAGCTGTATGCAAATGGTAGATTTAAGAAATATTAAAAAGCATAGAAGGCCATAAGACACATATTCGTCCTTTGCCATACATTTTGAGTTTTAAAGAGAGCAGGAAATATCGCTTACCGTCGCAGCTGTAGATACCGTAATGTTTGCCGGAGCTGCGGTCTCCACACACCTTACAAGGAATGTCCAACAGTCGGTCACCTGAAAGTACCACACCTTTTCAGTTAGAAGTTAAAATAAGGCATTTTTTTGCCATTTGGACATAATGTTCAAAGTTCGGTTGTCGGGTGTGATCTCATAAAACTGAATTGTTTACAAATCCTTTTATCAAAGGTCAATGAGGTCAAAGGGAAGGTGTCAAGAAATTTTTGTCTTTGGGACTGTGTGATTTTTTGGCTTATTTGGCATATATGCCAAAGAGCCTAAAGAATCATGAAGTGTCCATCATCTGTCGTCATTGTTGTTGTTGTTGTCATTGTCTTCATTGTCGTCTGTGCACAGCCACCCTGAGCACACTATTGATCATAGAGATTTCATATCTGATACACATATGCATCTATGTCTCATCTCAAAGCCTAGCAAAAATCATGTTGCTATGACCATTGTTCTCAAATTGGCAGCCATATTTGTATTTTTCTTTGAACCTTATTCCTGGACACACAGTTAAAGATATAGACTTTATATTGTTCAGGCATATGCATCTACATACCCTCTTTATTTCCTGTAAAAATCATATTGATGCCTCTTATATTTCTAGTTTGGTAGCCATATTTGTGTTTTTTTCATTGATCACATTGGGAGATTTGATCCTAGACACTTTGTATCCTTGTGATACTGTAACCTAAATTGGAAAAGTATTTTGATAATGCCAAATGAGCTCAGGTCCATCTGGACCTATTTTTAGAATTTCAAATCCGTTTTACGTACGTTCCTAAACGTTCTCTCAATCGACAGAGTCAAAGAATAACAAAGGCTTTATCTAATTATTTTGCTTGCCAAATCTGGTAGATCTGCTGGAATTGACAGGCAAAATAGTTAGGAAAATGTCTAGCAACGTAGCAACTCTCGAAAGTACAGTGAAACTTGCTTTGAGGGGCCACCCGTACTCACAACGTAAATTGGTCGTAAATAATAGGGTGTCTCACAAAGCAGTGATGATTTTAATGAGTTATCTATGAGAAAAACAAACAAGAAACAAATCCGCTGAAAGCAGTGGCTTGTTAAAGCAGGTTCTAGTGTAATTCTATTATCAGGTTTTGGTTTCTATTTCATCAAGGCATTTCTGATTCCAGTGACAAGTTTGGCATACAGTATGCAAATCCTCGGGACCTTGACTTCTCATTCACATACAGAACATTTCCATAATGAGAAACGAAAAGCATCAATTTGTCTGAATTTGGCAAATTGCACAGCCTCAACAGTTGACAGAACAAACACATAGAAAACGTATTGATCAAACTCAGTGGAAAACAAGTTACAGTGCTGGTTCGAAAATAAAATTTACATCACGAAACTGAAACTGACAGCGAAAGAAGATAGAAAAAATTGTCTGATTATTAGTATTGTTATTGAACTGCGGTTTTCCGTCGGCATCAGGTATTGTCAGATTTACTTTCAACTTCACAGGCCTTATTTGGGGCTACAATAGTCCATGTCTGGCTTTGTGTACAATCACGAAACAAATACTACAGAAAGGAATATTGGGTTTTTAATGCCTTTCCATTTTGGTAATAATAGTCAAAGGCTGAAATATCAGGTTCTTCATTAGTCCGATAAATCTGTATCGTTATTGTCATGAAATCTTTAGCTGCCTTCCTCAGTTCAGGAAGTTTAAGAATTGGTAGCAGAGGTGAATGTCCTGTGCTGACAGAGGTAACCGCCTGGATTCTACCGTTTCTCCGGTTTTCTAGGAGTTTCCTCGCAGCTTCACCACTCACAATCTGAAGCTGTTTATAAATAACCGAGAGGAGGCTGAGTATTGTTAGTTTACCTCCGACAGCTGCTCGGTCCACACTGAAATATTGTGTCGGTATTATCCCTGTATTATCACTTGTTAGCCAAACGTAAGTCTGCAAAGCTGTTCAATAATTCGGTGAAACTTTGCTTGGAACCTCTGAAACTAGTTCTGCTTTGGAATTTAGGCAGATAGTAAAATAGGATATCAGGAAGGTATGTTACTTTATGAATAAGGCCAAAGTTTTACATTTTCTACCTGGGACTACAATACAGTTTAATGTTCTTCCCGATATTGGATTTTTTTATATTTGAGGCCACTGATTACCTCTGTTTTGGACTTTGTGTGACCCTCCCGTGGGAGCCAATGTGGATCTCTGACCTGCACTCTTACTTGGATGGATGGGAACACATATAAATAAGTTACATTGCTATGCAGCTTGGAAGTATTCTGACCTTGAGCTGAAATCAATCAGGACATTGGAGCACAAAGCAAACAACAGAAACCTCATTGTTGATGTGGCTGATATTACAGCTGATATTGAGATGTATTTATACAATGTATTTACTGACAGTCAGTGATAAGACTGGGCCATTAGGTATTAGTGTCGGATGGATCGTGTACCAGACACAAGTTACACGTTTAACCGCTTTCCTTCCCGCACTGCCTTGTACAGATTCCTGGGTTCGTGTAATAGAATCCTTATTGCAAAGAAGGAAAGGGTGAAAATACAACAATATGTGGAATCATCTTTTTTGTGAAGATGCATTAATTCCCTTCGAGTCAAAATTTCGGTCTGGTAACTGGATGTACACAACCCAGATAAATAGTCACACGCTGCAATGTACAAATGTTCACTTATCATCAGATCTTAGTGGGACATGGCTAATATTGTGTATGTGTACCTGTGTGAGAGAGAGATGGTGCTAATGTGTGAGTGTGAATGTGTGTGATTTTCCTTTCGAATACACGATAATTTGGTCTTCCACAGAACATGATATAAAACTAAAGATAACCTGTCGGTGTACCAAGCCTCATGCCGTCATGTTATCTGTCATGTGAAGCTTATTATTAAATAACAGGAGCAGAAAACAACTAAGCCCTCTCATCGACACAGAGAGCCCAAATGCCCTCTATCGAGCATTCTGCACTGTCGGTGGTAGCTTTCAAGGTGATCTAGCTTCCAAAGGGATGGTTACTTATTTATTTGCATTAGTTGAAGAAAGTGTTCTCATTTCTCAACAACTTAATCATCTCATGAGGGAAGATTACAGGATGCTATGAACATAAGATCACATTCTGTCTGCTCCATCATCTTACATGTTATGCAATGTTGTAATATTTTTGGGAGATAACAAAGAAGTTTATCAGCGAAATGATGCGATTTTTGCAAAAAGTATTTCCTGGCTCCAGGAATTGCTACATTCCATAGATTCATTCATACATAGTGTATGACTTGGGAATGGATCTTAGAATCTGTCTTGTTGGAGATAAAACAGAAGCATTTCCGAAAGCAATTTCATGAAGAAAACTTTAAATTGCTATTCTTCAAAAAAAAGAATTACTGAAAAAAATCCAGTTTAATTGAAATAAACTGTAAGTTTTTTAGGCACTTATAAATTTACAAGGAGGAAATTTTCGTTCGCACTTCTTTAATTTAGGAACAAAAAAAATCTTCTATTTGAAACCACAAATGAAATAGTAAATTGTTCAAAAAATTAAAAGGAGTTTCATCCTCTGAAACATCTTGCTGGATGTGACCTGTAATTTTGACATAGCCTTACGGTCGCCTTATGTGCTTTCAATTAAATTTTCGGTTATTTCTTTTTGCACTTTCCTAGTGACCTTGGACTTGATTTTGCCTTTCGGCTGGTGGTAGATTGAGCAGGATATCGTAATTAGTTGTGTTGTCTTGATCCGTCTAGAAAACAGTCGGTGACGTAAACCTTTGGCTGTTACGTTAATTAGACTCGTAAATTAGATGAGAAAAAGAAACACAGGTTACTCCAGACGTTCTAGAAACAACATTGATATTGTTCCAATAGTCACTTTTGTATTTCTCGCATCTGGAAAATAGAGTCCTTTGAGTCATAATTACTCCGGTATTAATAGGTATTGGATTGAAAGTTGACCTTGATTCTTGACTTTACTTAACATTCAATGGGTAAGTTAAAGTTTGCTTACAGTCAGTTGAAGTTGACTACTGATGGCAATAAAAAGAAAAACATGTGGCAAGGAATTCGATTGCAACAATGTTTTTTTTGTTTGTTTTTTTTTAATTTTTTGTTGGACCAGAGTCCATTCGTGGGGCCACTGACTATCCCTGTTTTGGACTTCGTGTGACCATCCCCATGGGTTTTAAATCCAGGGTGGATCTCTCGTCTGCACTCGATTGCAACAATGTTATCTTTGAGTGGGTAGTTAGCCTCTCTCGCTTTCATAGCAGAACAGAGCAGAATTTGTTGACTTAGTATGAACGTTGAACTTTTATTCTATGTTGAACATAAGAGTTGGTTCTTCTCCCAATATTGTGAGAAATTGGATTTGTCAAATATGAATAGCAATTGTTAAATGGACATTGGTGCTGTTCTTGAAGTGATCTACTTCAGTTCAAATTAATTGAGTGATAGAGAAACTTTAAACATTCAGATGGAAAAATAAATTTTTTAGTTGGACAGATATTACAAACAAATGGATCACAATCCACCTGACACATCCAACATTATCTGACGTGTTTGTGGAGTTACATCATTCTAAGTGCAGAATGATCAGTCAATGTGTGAAACATCGTGGGATGTGGAAATTAAACATTTTATCCAGATGAAAGTGAAGAACGAGATTAGGGGAAAAAGATGATGTTGGTAACGGCACATCGCCACGTGTTAAACTCTAATGATTTATTTTCCAATGCTGAAGATATATTTTTCTTGTCTGCTTGTTTGTGGGTTTAAGATCTTATGCATGGACATTTCGAATCGCCTTTTTTATTTGGATTTTGCAATAATCAGTAAACACCACTATTTTGATCTGAAATCACATTGAAAATTTTGAAACCACTATTTTTGGATTTCCTACCAACATAGACAAAGATCGTTGACTGTAGTGATCGGTCGGGAACTGCTTAAGCCACGCCATTACATTCGGCTTTCTCTAAAATGCTCCATTTTATCATTATAGGTAGAGTGATCATCCAGCACAATTAACTGACTATGGCCTACAAATCACAAGTGTACGTACCCATACAGAAGGACAACCGGACCTTCGAGGACAGACAGAGATCCATCTGGGACGAAATCCACAACGACCTGGACAAGGACTTCATCAACAGGGATGTCAGTGTCAGCACCCGAAGTGCGAACCCCGCTGGAGTGACCAACAGAACCATGGTGAGTGACGCGCCCATGGGCTCGGGAGGAATCTGGGACGACATGCACGCCAGGATGGAGAAAAGAAGAACCGAATGGGAAGATGAGGTCGAGAGAATGAGGAAGGATTTCTTCAAACTGAGACCAAGCGGTGGAAACGGTGAAACGGTCATAAAGAGCAGCAATGGAGGAGGCAGTCTCATGGCCGCCAGACCAAATGAAGTATACCTGGAGGATGGTAAAGGAGACAAGAAGTTCAGGGTCAGTTTTGATGTAAGTCAGTTCAGTCCGAATGAGATTAGTGTTCGCACGCAAGAGAACAAGTTGATCGTTCACGCCAAACACGAGGAAACTGGTGAAGGTAAGAATGTCTCCCGTGAATTCAGTCGTCAGATTGACATCCCAAAACACGTGGACCCAGAGAGGCTACAGAGCACGCTTAGTAAGGATGGAATCCTCCAGGTGGAAGCACCAGTCGCTGCGCCATCTTACGAGAGGATCACAGCCGACAGTGCTGCCCCCGTCCGAGCGGCTGCACCACTATCCATAGGACACCACCACCACATGGAACATCTCCCGCCCCTGCAGACTTCCGGTTTGACCGGAAGTAGTACTGGATCTCCAGGCTCTGGATTCAAGACGGGACCAGTTCTCACAGAACAAGATGGCTCAAGGAGGTTAAAAATGACTGTAGAAATTGGAAGAGAATTCAAACCTGAAGAAGTGATGGTTAAAACAGTCGACAAGAAACTACAAATCAGTGCTAAACATGAGGAACAAGTCCACGGCAGAACCACGATGAGGGAATTCAGCAAAGAACTTGAACTACCCGAGAATATTGACCCCAATGCGGTCACAGCCTCCATGAGTGAAGATGGGAAGTTGATCATTGAGGCTCCCATGTCCGGATACACACAAGGTTCTTACCAAGGAAAACCAGGCTCCACAAAACAACCTGAAGTGACTGTCTCGTTTAAATAGAAACTACATCTTAATGTGTTGCATTACTACTGTACATATGTATGTGGTTGTAGGATAGGAATATCACCAAATATGACCAAGCCCACAAAATAACCGCAGTTACGGATAAAGAACTCTGCGCATTGAGATGAAGGAAATAAGTCACGGGATTGCAAATGTAACATTGGACTTTAAATTGGAAATTGAACTTTACTACATTGAGTTTTAAACCAGTGCATTGCTCTTCATTACACTTGGATTCATAACAATGTTGTGATTTGCTGAAAGTAAAAAATTACAAATTTATGCAACGCACATAAACATCGATTTCGTGTTGGTACTGTACACCGCCACCATACTAAAGAACTGCATTCACGTACCATCAGGTGCTGCACACAAAATATGGCGGACGTGCAAGGAACTAATAATGTCCAATAATTCACAATTGCATCTCACCATGACACAATCAGAAAAACTTCTTTGTAATGGTGAATAATGACTAGTTTCAAAATCGTCAGGATTACCACCGGATTAACGCATGTACACGACTGAATTTTAATTGGTGTTCAGTGTAACATCAGTTCTCTCCGATTTTTAAGCTGTACACATGTGCATAACTTATGACGATTACGGAAATAGTTACCATGCGAACTAACGTTCACAGTATTAATACCGTTAGGTTGAAATAACAATTGGTCAACAAATACTTTATTTTTGCATTGAAAGCTAAAATAATTTTAATGATACAGAGATACACTCCTCCCCGGATATATCGATATCGCTTATATCGATATCCCGCTTATATCAATACAATCTCTTGCAGTCCGTCAAATTAAAATATATAGATATTTGTTCCACTTATATCGATATCCCACTTATATCGATACAATTTTATGTCGCCAAATTTATCGATATAACCGGGGGAGGAGTGTACATGTACTTGCCAAAATATTTAGTAACTTCTGAATGTCGATTTAATTCTTGAAATAAAACAAACCAATTTTACACCATTAAATAAAACTTTATTTCTATTCACAAATACTGTAAATAGTATCAGCTGTTTGTCTTTAACAATATTAAACCACTTGAATATAGACATACAAGCTTCATCTTTTGTAAAATGACAAAGACCGATAATCCAATATGAGAAATGTAAACTTTTAAAATCTAACCAATGTAAATACCTTATCAACGATAATTTCACAGAATAAGGCTCTTTTTTAATAAATAATTTACATAATATTTAACTGAATTTATCAAAGTGCGGCAATCAGAAAATAATTAAATTTATCTTGGACTTTCAATAACTAGAATGTCAGTGAAAAAGTTACAACCTTTACCCCGACTCACGATGGGACTGGTCAATACAACTCGTTCTGCGAGTCATATTAACAGCCAAATAATTTCGGGGTTTTCGGTTGTCATTTTTTTGTTAATTTTGACTTCAAAAGTAAAGACAGAAAATGTAAGCCAAACAATTAAAAGAAAAAACCTTCGCTGTGTTGACAAATTCATATGACAAAGTTTCAAAAGTGAAACAAACAACCGTGTAAAAGTCTGATTATATGTGTGCTTATCAATTACGATAACAAAATTATTTGCACTAATATAATAAAGACTCAGATTCAAAGTGAATCTCATCGTTCCCTTTAATTTAATCAAAACAGACATCACTACTGCTTGAATAGGAAACATACAGTAACATGCATGTAAAGCTTGCACAGGCAGAAAGTACTCATTTAGAATAAATACAGTATATGTATAATAAAGACTCCAATAAAGGAGAACTCTTTTAGAAGTAACTGTAGTCTTTGTCATTTCAAAATAAAACAAAACTCGATATCTACAACAATCAAGATTTTACATTACAAATACGACATACATGTACGTGGCAATTGTTTATAACCAGTATACTACCATTAAGAATCCTTCGCTCAATACAATGTATGAAAGATCACACAGGCATTTACCTTTTACCTTACTGAAGCTTAATAACACTTATTTTGTGCGCATCATCTACTTTGTGGGAAATAAATAATGAATCAGTACTATCATGGTAACGAATATGTGTGGGCAGACCCAACCCAAGCTCGCCTCTGCTCAGCACACATCCCATGTATTTACCATCCATGCAGAACATCTGTACACTGCCGTTTTCCTTGTTACTTATAAACAGATTGCCTTTCTCATCTGCTGCCACCGAGGTCGGAACAATTTCATTCCCTTTAACGGGAATCCTGTCCGTTATTTTCCATAAAAGTTCATGCGATTTTAAGTTGTGCACGTGGATCTCACCTGAGCTCAAGACAATGACCAACATCTGATCATTTTCTTTGCCTATGCAGAGCAAGTCCGTCACCTTAGACTTCTTGGTGTACAAAACGACGGTACGTTTAGGAGGTAAAATACGTGTTGCCGTCCATACAAAGGGTATGTCCTTTTTGGTTAACTGTTGTAACGGATGTCGCAGCTTGGCAAGATCGGGGATAAAATGCAATAACCAGGTGACGGATCCTAAAAATGACAATAGTTGTTACATTTTCAGGTACAGGCCAATTCCTGATTTCTTCCACCTTCTTTGGGTCTGGTTTGATACCCTGTTTCATTA
>JBCAUI010001762.1:0-10387 GCA_038406195.1 Haplosyllis anthogorgicola
ACCTTAGTTGTGCTGAAAAAGTTTGGGACCCCGGGTGGGGATCGAACCCACGACCTCCGGGTTACATGACCGGTGCTAAAGCTTCTTAGTTGAGGAGAGCCTTTGCTCTAAACTCGCAGCAAATAACAGCCGATGGACACTTTCTTAATGACTAAGCAACAACAAATGACACTGCAACCTAAACTAAGGAATTAAATCACTGCTTATTACACTGGCAGGTCCTGCGGACGAAGCCAATGAGCTCTTCCGAAATGGTCTATTTTTTCTTCAATTTCAGGCAGTTATACCGATTTGTTTTGTGAAACCCCGTAGAAGTTTACAGCCCCACTACAGAAAAATCTTCATTTTGCCACAAAATTATTTGCATCTCAGAAGCTTTTTTCACTTTTAAAATGATTTTTTCTGTATTTTAACAACAGACTAGCAGGGTGCTATGAGGCGCTGTCGGGAGGACTGGTGAGTGAGGCCCTGACGGACTTTACGGGAGGACTGACGGAACGCTTCAACTTCACGAACGAGCTTCCCGACAACATGTTCGACATCATGTACAAAGCCAAGAAGAAAGGATCGCTCATGGGCTGCTCTATTGATGTACGTTTAGGACTTTCTTTTCTTTGTGTTTGAGGATGAGACCTTATACATTTTTCAAATTTCTATCACTCTTCCAAATGACAAATTGAAAAGGCTCAGAGTCGTGTACTCTTCTGTGCTGATGTGAATTACAATTCAACATTATACTCTTATGAGTCTATCTTTCTTTGTGAAGTTGACTACTGTGATACAGTTGGTTGCTCAAAACTAGTGAGATGGCAGGTGAGGGCCTTCGCTAGCATGGCTGGCCAGCAATGTGTGATAGACTACTTTAGCCAGTAGGGAAAGAATTCTCGTTTTCTCGTGTCTAGTATTGTATGACACGCCACCTGTTTACCAATTCGAGACCAATGCACTTACAAACAACAGTATGCTACTGTCAAGCTAATTTCTTCCAAGACAGCCTTTTGGTTGTTCCACATAACAATTCCAGAGCATGCTGAAAATTATTCCCTTTGAAAACTGTAATATAATTATATTACATCGTTTGTTACTTGTAGGCTGCAGGAGGGAAGATAGAGGAACAGTTGGATAATGGTTTAGTTGTGGGCCACGCATACAGTATCACTGAACTCATCAAGGTATTCTTTATCAATGATAAATACACAATAGTTGTCGGCATAAATACTGCGGTAAGCAATCCCTTAACGTTTTCGAATAGCATTTTCCACGCAGAAAAATACTTGCATTGACAAAGCAGAAATAATTGGATCTATTTGTTAACCATGTGCATGATTGTTGTATTGTATCAGGTGCAGTCTAACCGAGGTGTGGAGGAGCTGCTGAGAGTGCGCAACCCGTGGGGCAACGAGTGTGAATGGACGGGTGCCTGGAGTGACGGGTAAATCCTTATACATAACACCCTGGAGGCCATAGGGCCGTCGAATTAACAGATATTTTGAATTTTGAATTTGTAGACAGCGACAATAGGCACCTATTTCTAAAATGAAGTCATCAATACATTCTCGTAAAATATTTGGGTGTTAAAATATAAAAATCGTGATTTCTTCTGCATTATGACTCCATCTCAATAAATATTTTTATGTTGTCATCAGATCCGCAGAATGGAACTCTGTTCCGGACAATGTGAAGAAACAAGTCGGATTGGTGAAGGAGCATGATGGCGAATCATGGTGAGAATCCATCTATCCGTTCTGTTTCAAATTTTAATTATTTTGATAACATTCAGGTGACAGAATTTTCAAAGCACACAAAGGACCAGTGTGGCAATATTTTTTATGTTTGCTTACTAAAAATGTGTTCTCAACTGTATGCAAGAAAATAATAGTAGCGTTCTCCGTTTTTCATTTAGGATGTCTTTTAGAGATTTTTCCACGTGGTTTAAGAGAGTGGAGATCTGTAACCTAGCAACGGATGGCACTGGAGGGATCTCATGGAGCAGTAACTGTGTCAATGGATCCTGGAGGAGGAAGGTTAATGCAGGAGGGTGCAGGAACTATCCAGGTGTGTGTAGGGTCAATGTGTGGCAGTGCATCCACGATTAAAAATAGTCTTCGTTTCGGGCTACACACAGCCCCCTCTCTCATGAAACATCTGTTAATGAACAATGTGGTAGGCTCAACACTCACCAGAGCTTACTCACCGAGGTGTGAAACAGTTTGAGAGAAGTAGGGATAAGTAAACAGAGATCATGCACATCTGAAATAGCGAAGTCATCACAAGTCTAAAACAGGGGTACCAGTGGCTCCACAGAATGGTTGTATACCAGTCTCAGAGAAGAAACTTAGTCGATTACCACCATAAAATAAAAGAAAAATTAACTCCTCATCAATCTTGGTCAAAACATGAATTCATCTGTTTGTTGCAGCTTCGTTCTACACGAACCCGCAGTATCACGTCACACTGACGGACGTGGACGATGACGACGACGACAATATGTGCACCGTGGTGGTGGCGCTCATGCAAAAACACCGACGCATGATGAAGCGACATGGCGGCGGTAACCTCACGATCGGATACGAGATATATCAGGTGGGTGGAGACAAACTGGCAATGATCAATGCTTTTCAGCGCGTCTTCATAAACTAAACGGACATGAATTTTGGTCCGTTTAGCACGCGTTGAGCTTTCCATGAGCGTTAGCCTCATGAGCTTAACATTACAGCATTACCGTCGGTCCGTGTGTCGTAACCCACGATTGAGATATAATAAATCAAGGAATTGACACACGTAACCGGTACCAGCCCCCACAAAATTTCATTTAACCTTATACACCAATAGTAGTGGTGCACGTAGTATGTACTCTTCACCGTGACGAACTCGATAACCAATCGTTTAGCTATCTGTATTCGAGCATGTAAATGTTGTTAAGTATTTTAAAGCACCGTAATTTGAAAAACGACGAATTTTGTGTTTGGTTTGACTTGACTCTAGTAACGCACTGGTGTGCTGTTTGTAGCTCGTACGATTTAATAAAGTCGTTTTGTCAACTGAATCTGTTTAGTTGTCTTACTTTCAACGCGGACCTCCCGTACTGCAAGTTGGTACGACACGATGAATTACTAGTCTTCTTGACGTGATAAAAGCTGTCACGAGCACTGCATGTAGCATAACAAGAAAGATTAATATTTATCGTACCAAAGACGTCATTGTGGTTAATTAATTAAATAAAAGTAATGATTTGATTTTACTTTACAAATGTAAATCCGATTTTGTATTTGTAATAAGACATTTGATGCAGAACATTAAACGGATACTATTATCTAATTACAATTTTTTCGTGACTCAGACTAAATTCTTCATAAAAATGTTCATTAAAACAATATAAACCTTAAAATTTAAATGTCAATGTCATACCTGGTTTAAATATGATATTTCAGGTAAGACATAGGTGAGCAAATAACGGTAATCAATACTCGCAAAAGAGTTATAGTTGAATGTCAAATATACACAACATTTATGCAAATATATAGCAGCAAATGTCACAATGTTTCGGATTCAGATCACTTGGTGCAAAAGATGAATTGATATCTCTCTTAAATGTATAAAAAATTGTATCCGCCTGTTTTATTATTTATTTACAAACTTGAACATCGTCAAACAAGAAATGTTTGCTATTGAGATGTACTTAGTCGATATACTAGTATGTGGGTTGCATTTCCGTATCTGTGGATATCTTTATGACACTTCCCTTCATTGTTTCGGGTGAGTTTTAAGTAATTCTTTAATTGAAACAACGTTTTATGTACACTTTTTACATATGTCGCAAAGATTAACGAAGGATACACAGGCGGATCCAGGATTTATCGTACGGGGACGCCTAGTCCGAAGGGCCAACTTTATTTTTGCCCAAAATTCAGTGTCAGCGAAAACTGCTTGACAATGGAAAAAATTTGACCGTGGAGGTTGGAGGTTTGACCCCGGAAGGGTCCCAACTCCGTCAATGGAATATAGTTTTAGACCAAGCAATGTGCTGTGGAATAACAAATTTCTAAGCTCTTTAAGCCTTGAGAATGACCTGAAGGCAGCTGGACCAGTGACCGTCTATTCACCCCATACTATGAACTCTTAATAATAAAACTAATACTTAAATAGCTAACATCTAAAATGATGATTGTACATGAAAATATAATCCCTATTTTCTAGTTCACGGTCTTTCACTACCTAAAACTACTACTGCAAAATAAAATAGAGATAAGACGTCATAGTGTATATTTCCTTTGTTTCAAGGCAAATCGATAGGACTAATTTGCAATGATAGTATAGCTTGCACGTATTGAGCTACCTAATTCAATATTATCTTTCAACAAGTAATTTTATACAATTATACTTTTTCAGACAATGATATAGACCAACTAATAAAATGTTAAAGACGCAAACATATTCAAGTCCAATTACATTCGACATTATAAAATAATTTGTGCCCACACACACCTGGGTTACCATAAGATTCCATGTTTTAGTAACAACCCACAAGCAATAATAAAATACAGAAATTATAAAATGATATGAAAAATAGAAGATGCGTACTTACTATCGTGATCCTCCTTAACCACTGCTAATCCTATGCATATTAAAATTATAAGTGCGAAAACACATAGATGTTTTCCACGGTTAAGTGTCTATGCAAACAAATAGAGCAGAGTTTAACATTCCAAAAGCGTTGTCCTCATTTAAGATAGACGAGTTTTTTTAAGAGATGTATCTCCGAGCACAAGACTTCAAAGGTGGATTTAACTATTGATGTTAATCAGACCAAGGTTCAGTGAAAATAAGGCCAATGATCGTAAAAGAAGGTGCTATGCGTTCACTCATCCGAGTCGTACACCAAAGTATCAGAAAGTCTCGGTAATTAAATATTTAGCGGATAGATGACAGGAAATGACAGTATCTAGTACGTTTAGCACAAAACGTTTAAATATATAAATGTAATGGTGTTATTCGGGAACAAATTAACACAATTATTATTTATATTTAATCATACATGACTTATACAAAGCAAGCGTTTCATTGCCATGGACTACGCATTACTATTATTTTTCCCACAATGATAGTGCGTTGGTTTGATAACAAGCAGTGTACTTGTTTTTATTTGTTTTGTATATGAAAATAGTATGTTTGACCTAAGTGTTTTATTGTGTTATGCCTTGATGCACTTCTCGCACTCGCTACATTACTACTAGGGTCTACGACTATTCGGCGAAACTCTCTACGACAAGAGGACTCTTGGTGGACTTCCCATTATGGCTCCAGACAGTAAGTCGACAGCCCATTTTACAAAATAAACTTTGGTAGAAATACATTTGGAAAAAATTGCTTTTTCCTAATACTTTATTATGGCATATCTTGACTTTGATGTTCATAAATTGAACAAATTGATAATATAGGTGGCATCAATATAATTCATGCAAGAAAAAAAGAGGGTATGTTGGTGCATAATACTACCAAATATAACGTCTGCATCATTAACTGCATGTCTAGAAGTAAGGTTCAAAGAAAAGCACAAATATTGCTGTCAATTTGAGAATAATGGTAACAGCAACATAATTTTTGCCTGGCTTTGTGATAGGACATAGATGCATATGTGTGTAAGATATAAATTCTCTATGATTAATAGAGAGCTCAGGATTTGATTCTTGTAGACAATGCAACACTGAAAATTGGCCTGTTACTCATCAGTTAGTAATTGACTTAGTAAATCTTACACGGTTGTAGACATCACATCAGCGCTTCTAATTAAAGACGTTGCTAAACGAGATCCTTTGTTAACAAGATAATTAAAGTGGCAATTAATAAAATGAGGAATTCTCTCTTGTGTAAAAGGCTCATAAAAATTTCACTTTAAAAGAAATTTGCCTTTTAATCTTAGGGGCAGTCTCCAACATATTTTATGATGTTCGGTTTACAAAAAACTTTCAAAATTGGACTAACTGTTCCTATTCCATGTGGATTTATGGTTATTAACCCCCGAGGTGTATTTTAAGTTTCACTGATTTGTTTCACTATGGTAATAGACAACATAAGAAAAACAATTTGCGCAATGGTTATGAAATCCACACATTCGTAACCATTGTCCAAATTGTTTTCTCTTTTGAAATTTGAATATGTGGCAAATTGGTAATAGTATTACATATTTCGACACCATTGTCAAAATTTGTTTCTCTTATTGAGCCATGAATATATGACGAATTAGTAACCGTTTTATGTATACATCTTATGAGAAGGTATTACAAAACCAGTGTCTTTGCAAGATGAAAAGGAAACCAATTATAGACACATTTTTTAACCAAGATGAAAGGATGTGAAGTATTTGAAACACTATATTCTCTTTATGGTTTTATGGCATGATGTCAAAGCACGCGAATGGAACTTCATGTGACAGGATGTAACAGATTCAAATTATGTGAACAAACGAAAAATCTTAAAGAATGCATCCAGTGCTTTGCTGCTCATTGAATTAGGCTGGACGAGTATGTTTGATATTTTCCCAGTATTTCGATCCACTGATTTGAATTTTTAATTAAATGGGGTCCTAGAAACGGAACTGCAATAGTTCTTCTCTTCCGGATACCGGTGCTTGTAGGATGATGTGTCAGTGCGTAACTTTACCAGCCGATTCACCTGAAATTTTTAACCTGTTAAATGGTTAAAGCACAAGCAAATCAGTTGAATTTTTATACCTTTTTATACAAAACCAATTTATAAAGGTACTTTTTGTTAACGCGAATTGATATTTATACGAATATGAAAACCAGTGTTCAATTATTCTTTCAATTTGTAATTTTAAAAAATTGATATGTATAAAACTTACATTGATGATCCTTTTATACAAATTATACAATTACTTTGTTGAGACTTTGTTAAGACCACAGCCTACCCCTTGTGTAGCTTAGCCACCACTGGCACGTAACTTAACATTTTGTGAAACTCAGATTTTCACCAATCCTGGATTTAAGATCAGTCTTAAACATAAGCCGGGACAGATCACCTTTGTGAGATTATTTGTGGGCTTCGAGACCAGAGAACACCACGTTGTTTTTACACATTGTTGATCAGTTAACGGTTTAATCAGTTATCATTCGCACACCAACCGAAATATGTTGTATTAATATGAAAACATATTATCTTAATTTGACCTAATTATCAGCTATTATTATATTACATCTCCCATGTCTGATCTGATGTATAATTTTTGTAAAGATTATTATTAATGTACATTTCTTTGAAGCTACCTGTGCAAATGTACTTATTATCACTAATATTGCAAAATAATTGTTGCAATTTCCGGGGAAAGTTTCGGTGTCTTTTGCCGGGGATATTACGGGCTATGCACGTAAGCTCCGCCCCTAACACCCCAGATACCAGCCACACTTACATAGGCAGGGCATTAGAGCCCAGGGTACTGCAGAGGTCACACCTACTAAGCAGTATGTAGCAGGCTAGACAACCAGTAACATGCAACCTAGACTTAACTACTTACTACATGGAGGTCCTAGCCTCAGAATGCTTTAGGATTGGAAAATATTATAGAATATGGACTAAATTTTAACAAAACAAATTTTGGATACTGGCATTCACCGATGATCAACTAATCAAAAATTCTAAATTCATACAAGAATCATAAGCTTTATATTACATAAATTTCATATACCGGCATAAGCCAAGATTATATTCAAAAGTTCTACAATGGACAAATGAATGTCACTTCAATATCCTACTTTTATTCAAGAATATTGGTAGACACACAATGGTTTCATACATATTTCTACACCCTAATAAGCATAATTTGGATTACATGGCTCACTTACTGGACACTCGCCAGAGTAGCTGTAGGCATACTGATAAAATCATATAAATTTCAATTTGGACTCAATACACACTTTAAAATATGGATTCACATCAAGCAGGTGTATGAGACCATACACTTCATAACAGATCTACATAGAACCCTGCATTGTAAGGTAAACCATGATGTTTTTATCAAAACATTGGAAACTATTAATAAAATTAACACCTTCTGCACTACATGAAATTGAAAGGTACATGCAGTACAGGGAGCACAGCAGTTTTACCAGGGAGCACAGCAGTTTTACCTGTCACAAAATGCTACACCCAACAGTGAGACCCCAACACCAGGCTTCTGAACACAGATTCCCCTTCACAGACATTTGGCCAGAAGACTGCAAGAGAGGGCTAAACAAGAAAGGGAGAAAGAAGATGAAAAGAAAACAGAGGAAAATTACAGGAAAAGAATATTTAAGGAGAGATGGAGTGGATACAACCCTGACCATCTAACTAATGAACAATTTCTCAGAGTCATTGATGAGGTGGATGGTATAGAAGATGATAGACCCCTCACCAGTGCTACTGAGTTAGGTCCTGAAATTCTTTCTATTATTAAACATTACGGAAATATCCAGACTACAGACAAAAAGGAAATAGACTCTATAACTAATAAGGTACTGTCCAAAACTTTTGTTACTTTGATACACCACTTGTGTAACATCATTAAGATGCAAAATCACTGATATTGAAATTTACTTGTCACTTTTGCACAATTACATTTAAAGTGTGGACAGGATGTTCAGAAATTAACACATTCCCATGAGGCATGCTCAAATGCCAAAATTACACAAACAGAACTGAAAGACATTAGACAGGAGATTGCCAGAGTAAAGAACAAATTGACTCAAATCACAGATAGCCATTCAAAAATAATACTAAAATACTCTGAAAGACCTACAAAGGCCACACTAAACTTGACTCAATTACCAAATACTGAATTTCCTTTAGCTGACTCAATAAAATTTCCAAAGATGGACAGCAAAATTGAGACCACACAGGAGGCAGACAACAATCAAACTGCTGATGAAGCAGATACTGTAATAATACAAGTTGACCCCTCAGAAGACAACTTTACCAACCCAAGTAGCTCTCTGACTCAAACACCCTTACTAGTTGACAACCTTTTACCAGTGATAGTCAATGAACCAGTAGCACAGGAGATAATTCAAACCCCATCCCAGGAAACACCTCCCACTAAACACCCCATCAACTCCCCACAGACCAATGAACTTGAGCTAGATTGGGATCCTCTGAATGTAATATCTCCCAGACAGCTGGCTCCACAAGAAGACTGGGGTGACAGTGCCCCAACCCACCATCTGCCAGATGACAAAGACTGGGACACAGAGCTCAATGCTGCAGCAATATCAGTGGTTATACTCATGAGCCCACCCTCCACTGACTGGAATTTTATACCAGCAGGAGCTGAGTGTGTCTGGTGCCCACTACTCTCACTATACTCAGGCCCACCCACATCCAAAAGAAACAGAAAACACAACATCAACAGACAAAACAGGTATAGTAATACCTAGTACAGTAATCTTGCACACAATGGCCAAAATGAGCAAGAATCCAGACCATACAAGAACACTCAGGTGACTTCAGACCTCCCAGTGTATGCATATGGAAGAAATACATGATCAGCCAAGGCAAGAGAGCATAGAAGATTAAAATTTCTGCATAAAATCCACCAAAAACAATACAATCAATGGCTAAGTAGAGAATATTACTCAGACTAAACTAGAAAAATTATGACAATTCATAGAGATGTACCTTCACCTAATTTTATGGTAAATCTGGACTTAAAAATTACTTATAACCAAATCATATTAGTGAACAATATGGCTTCACAGCAATTAACTGATGATAATTCTTCTGGGGAAGAAGGAAACCCACAATTAGCCACCACATTTGAAGAGAAATGGGTCAGTATCCCTGGATCAGCTTTAGCAACTGGTATAGCATTGAACTTGAGACAAGCAGAAGCCATCCCCATAGTCAAAAGAGGTACTAGGAAGAGGAAACCAAAGAAACAAATCAAAAAGTTGGATACTAAAAATAAGAGACAAACAGACAGACTGAATCTCACAAAAAGGAACCAAGCTCACATAATCAGGACTTCTTTATAAGTGGCTTGACAACTACTTTGTGTAAACTGCTTGAACACAATTCATTTAAGCCTTATACAGAATTTGACAATTTTATATTGCTACAATGGTACATGGTTTCAGAAAACTCAAAATTAAACACTCAATTTCAACAGCCACTGACACTTGGTCAGTGGGTGAAGAACCACTGGCAACATTGCCATTCTCTGCAATTGATCCTGCTCAACAAACAGATAGTCTATACCCCAAAAAGACCTATTGATGGAAGAAGAGGATCCATCAAAACCCATCTCCTCATATGAGCCACTATCATACTTTGTGGATGGAGAAACACAAGCAACCCAAACAGATCTATATTCAGATCTATCAGAAAGCCATAAACA
>JBCAUI010001773.1:0-10387 GCA_038406195.1 Haplosyllis anthogorgicola
ATCCCCGCAAGTAGGTTTTGGGGCATGCCGAATCTTTTGGCGGTGGTTTCGAGTCTTGGTAAGCAGTTTCCAAGATTCCAAGATATCAAGGTTTTGGGGAAAAGTGGTCCAAAATGGGGTAAATATGAATCGTAGCAGAACGGCACCTATTTAGCACTGCTCCTTAGGGCCTAATATACCCCTATACCAAGTTTCAAAAGTCTATGTTGATATGTTACGAAGTTAAGTTGCAGTGACGGAAAACATAAGGATTTTCAGCTTCAGGATGATAGAGGCTGAAAAAAAGCAGACAGGCCCACCCAGGTGCTGGAGGATGAGGTGCAGATAGTCCCCCCCAAGGTGCTGGAGGATGAGGTGCAGATAGCCCCCCCCCCCGGGGGGTTGGAGGGTGAGGTGCAGATGGGCTGCCCCCAGGTGTTGGGGGGGGAGGTGCAGATAGCCCCCCCCCCCCCCCCAGGTGCTGGAGGATGAGGTGCAGATGGGCCCAGGTAGACTTGGGAGAAGAGGATGGTCTCACCTTTCACATACACTGGCATACCCTAACCGTGCGAAGCACGGGTTTCACCTAGTATTATAAATAAGTGTAAAACGTTGTTAACTTAGAGACACAGAGTCAAAACCTCACAACTTTACATAACAATGGTAAATCTGATTTTCTCAAGTTGTCTCACCTGATTGATGACAGTACTTGGCCAGTTTTGTGAGGGCTGTACACCTGCCACGGCGTTAGATGGTGCCATTAGTTTCAAGGCACGAAACTGATCAGGAATCTTTCCTGCAAAGTCAAAATAACAAATTAAGAATGAAGGTACCAAATGTGGAAATGCCAATATTTTTTTTGTCAATAATAGTTCAACCATTAAAAAGGTATGCATCACATTAATTTAACAGGTCTAAACACCAATCTACTTTTCCAAGACATTCTACTGATTTTACTTCAAAATAAATTTTGCAGAAATAATAAGTTTCAACTTTCAGCAATTTTTTATTTATTTTTTTACAAAATGGGCTGTTTGAATCTGAGGTTAAATTACATGTACAATTGCATGTACTTCATTCAATTCGTATATGTTACAAAGAACCCCATCGAAGGCTCACCACGGAGCTCGGCCTTTTGGACACTCGGCCTCGCAGAAGGGACACTCGGCCTCGGAAATTTCCCTCAAAAATTATATTATTTTTGCAATATATTTGATTTATTATTTTATTTTATAGAGTTATTCCTTTACATTTTTTGACATTTATGTTGTTTTGTTTTCACAAAATATTTTTACACATTTTTGACATCTCACACCTTTGGTGACACCCTATTCACACCTCTGTGATGTGTCACTACATGTTTAGCACCAATTTTGAATTGTATTTCATAATTTCTATGAGACTTTGGTAAAATTGTGTGCACATTTAATAAAAAGAGATATTAAACATAATATTTGAAGTTTTGTTCTTATTTGTGATGATAACTTGCACTTTGAAGTCGTTAAAAATTCCAAGGCCGAATGTCCCTTCCGCGAGGCCGAGTGTCCCGAGGCCGAGGTCCGCATACCCCATCGAAGAACCCTATTCAGGGATGATTCTAGAGCGAGTTTTTGCGAGATTCTTGCACACATATGCAGGTGTACGCATTTTTCAGTGGTGTGTGCGATCACATGTACACATAATTTTAATTCCAGAATTTTATCATACTGAAGTCTCAATGGTAAAATATTTCAGCCTCGCTTCGCTCGGCATCACACAGCTATAAGTTCCTTCCAATATTAAAAACCAGTACTGTTTTGAATGAAGAGGTGAGCTCTATTTGGTTACAAAATGTTTGAGAAGATTTTGAACAAATAATTACATTGGTGATAAATATTACCTCTCATTGTTCATGTCAAAATGCACCCCCCTCCCAAAATGCTCAGAATTCACCTCCGAGTGTCCAAAAATCATACGTTTGTGGGGCCCCAGACCGCACGCTGAATGCTGTGCTGCTTCGGAAAGGGTACTATGCACCTTACCTCCTGATGGACGCATTTTTGAAAACCTTGTGCGTACCATGTACGCACTTCGAAAAATTTTAAAATCAACACTGCCTATTACTAGTTCGTAAAAAATCTAACTGTCCAAATGACAGAGCTCCTAAAATAGACATTGCATTCTACAATATCTCCCTTGTCATTAGCGATTAAACGTACCATCAGTGACAGCGACCACAATAAGCGCCCTGTCGATGAACACTGTGTTGGTTAGATGTAGTGCGACACCAACGCTCGTTGTGTCCTCAAACTTCACATAACCGACCTTGGAAACGACGGATGACATCTCACTGCAAATAAATAAACATGTAAACAAATGAAAATGATAACAAGTGTCGAAAAAGTCAAATACACTGGTAGTGATGTAAAAAATAGGTCCAGATGGACCTGAGCTCATTTGGCATTATCATAAAACTAAGACAATATAGGTTAAAATATCACATGGATACAAATGAAGTGTCTAAGATCAAATCCCAAATAAGTGACCTATAAAAAACATAAATATGGCTGCCAAACTGCAAATATAGGTGATATCAATATAATTTTGACAGAAAATAAAGAGGGTATATAGATGTATAAAGCTGGCAAATATGAAGTTTGGATCATCAATTGAATCTCCAGGAGAAAGGTTCAAAGAAAAAAACCAAATATGGCTGCCAATTTGAGAATAATGGTCACAGCAACATAATTTTTACAAGGCTTTGAGATAGGATATAGGTCATATGTGTGTAAGATATGAAGTGTCTGTGATCAGTAGTGTGTTCAGGGTGAGTGCGCACAGACAACACCAATGCTGACAATGACAACGACGACGACAACGACGGACAACGGACAATTCATGATTCTATAGGCTATTTGGCAATTATGCCAAATGAGCCCAAAAACAACAAAAAATATCACAACATAAAAGAAAGTTGGCCTTCAACTTGACCTGTGTAAGAAATGTCCACCCACTGCAGGTCCTAACAGGCGTCTATACGAAGGTAAAAGCCCTCACTCACTCCTGCTTATACTGCAGGCCTATCAATTCCATCTTGCGGACTAATCCCATTTGTGTTAAGAGTTCACAGCTTTAGATAAATTGATACAGACAGCAATACATGAAGAGCCATAATGAAATGTTTTGACGTGAAGTCCCCTCAGCTTTACCCAATATCTACTGGTGATGTCACAGTATGGAGGTCAATATTGAGAATGACGTGCGATGAAATTTTCAATACCAATTTTGTCGATCTCAATTATATCATCACCCTGAACATTGAACGGTGCAGTAATTTCCCTTGCAATAACACAGAAAGGTCATATTTCACTTTTTGTCCGGAAAGAATTCGTCCGACACTGCTCTGATATATGGCAACATACAAGGGGAAATCATAGGTTTGTTCATCTGATCTCTGAAATATTCTGCTTCCTCTTCACATTGCACTAATGCGTTTTTTCAGAATCTAATTGCCTAAGGTCGTTTCAGCGAGTTCCAGACTATCTAATTGTTAATTAAAAGCATGCTATGTGTTGATATTCACGTTTTCAGTTTCACAACAAGTGTAGTGTTGTATCTGGCAACCAGACCGATCACACACACTGACGCATAGCCGCGGCCTAAATACGGACATAAAATTATTGAGCTTTGAAGCAACTAAGTTTGAGATTCGTCTAGGGTCAGTGTTAACATTTGACAGAGGACCGTGACAATATACGTGCAATATTCTCTCGGAGGCTTTGGGCTCATTTTCTCACTTTATCAAATAGTTATTGATGAATCGTTATGACAGGAATACAAATAGAAGAGATATGACGCTTCCTCTGTGCTAGGAGTTAGATGCCAACTATTTCTCATTCCCGAACCGATATCTTATGGAATAATAATTTTTATGCTGTTGCAAATCAAGTTCCATTTTAGTAATTTTGTATTGCTGTTACACAATTGTGTATTGGTGAATGGTCATGTTTTTATCGTCATGCATAACAACCTAACGAGGATTGCAAGTAGATTGTTGCACTTAAAGGAATTCAATTAAAATCAATGAAAATCAATTGAGATCAGCCATGAAATCACACGTTTATTTCATAAAAGCACATATATAAATATCACTGTTATGGTAAAAGTAAAGAAAGTGTATAGAAGTCTACAACTATAGTAAGGAACACTACAGATGAAGTGAACCTTATGTCCTGCCATTTTCTCCCCAATAAATACCAAAGACACTACATAACAAGATTGCCATATCTGTTTTAAATCTTGATTTATGATATCATCATATATTTTCTGGTATGTTTCCCTAAATTGTTTGGCTTCCCATTTCTTAGGGTCTTGTGGCAACAAAATCCTTGGGCATTCATCATTGTTACCTTCTTTGTTTCACACTCTGATTTATGATGTGGAAAACTGGACAATAGGAATATCCACACAGGAAATTGTGAACAATGATCCTTTTTGCTACATCAATCTCACTTAGTTTATTTGCCAGCTCATATCCTCAGGCATTGCTTTCTTCCAACCTCTTGAATTTCCCTGGACACTGTGCCTGCACTTTGTAAAAGACTTGTGAGGATGGTAAATTTATCATGACTTGTAGTTGCTACAGAATTGTATTGATCCAAGAAGAACCTGTCAATTGACAATGTTCACGGATAAAATACCAGAAGAGTTCTTATCCAAGGGCAATCTTAAGATGGTCCTACTTTCTAGTATACTCAGAAAAATTGGGAAATAAACCCAGTAAGGCTTCTGCACTTGTGCATGGAGGATGAAATGCTTTCAAATCTAGACTGCAGTACTGAGAAAATTGTAAGACCCTGGACGTGTATTTCTTAACTTTTGAGGAGATGACCAGTATGTGCAGCTACGGAATGTCATGATGTAGGCATGTTGGTTACGTCAGTAACGTATTAGTAATTGTTATGGTCATGAAATTATTTTTATTTTGTTTAGCATAAAAACGACAACCAATTGATCGAAATTAAAACGGCTAGGCGATAACAAAAGTCAGTTATTTATATTTATCAAACCATGCAATTATTGCACGTTCATTGTCTCAACTTTCAGTTTATAACCTTTGGATATAAATTTCATAATGTCACAAGAGGACAAAAGGCAAATATCACGATGATACTGAGCAATAATCAGGATATGTCTCCAGGAGTGTCCTGGAAGGGCCAAGTGTCAATACAAAACAATTAACGCAAGTGTACTATTTACTTCTTAAATATTTGACCCAAAGGCATCTATTAACTCCTATTAATTTGAGAGACTATGGCAACAAAAGAATTCCAAATTGAGAACATCAAAGCACAGCGTGAAATTCTGTTGTTCTTTTGTTCCAAAATTGTCGTCATACCCTTTCGCATAGAACGAAAATCAACATATCCCGTGGTAGAAATTAGTCAAATACTTGTTCAGTTTTGGATCTGTACAGCCTGTTTACATTGTTTTACAAATTCTCCAGTATTAGTAAATAATATTACTTGCATTATCAGTAAATCATTCATAAGCAATCGTTTAGTTTTGTAATACTTAACCAGTTGATTCTTTTTACAAAGTGCCTAGATCTTTATCACAAGCTCCATTTGTAGAAATTCGTCGATATCACTGTATGTCAAAGACCTCTACATTACAAGCATTTGGTTCATGAACTGGATCTATTGATTCTAGTTGTGTTTACTCGTATGTCTAGCTCTGCAACAATGGAATTTCATGCCGAGCTCCTTCACATTATCACGAGAATATTACTACAAATTAGCTTGAAAAGAATAGTTTACCATTCCTGAAAGAAGCAAAACGATAAATTTATATAATAGTTCAAAATTAAGACGGACGACGAACGACGGACGAATTTACATTTCCAATGACGCAAAAACATTCAATCCTGAGAATGTCAGTTCACCTGATATGATCTGCCATCATGACTAAGGTGCCTCCATTCTCGGAATACTAATATCTCAACAATGTCACTTGATACCAAGGCGAATCTAATTCTGGACTTGATGGATGAACAAATTATTCCTGGTTAATCCGGTTTATTACAAATCACCGCTTCTTGACAGATTATTGGTTTAATGGGAAGCAGTACCATGCCTTGTGAATAAAACTAAACAGTGGGAGCCTTGAAGAAACGGAAAACAGAGATTGAGATTAAATAACAATTGTAGAGTGCTTGTTTGTTTACATTTCTCAATTAGCAAACATTTTCAAACAACAATCAAACCCAATATCACATTTCATAAAGATGAATTTTTCAGCTTGTAAATCATTTGAAAGCAATGTTGGGTACAATTATCTTGCAATGTTAATTTTGACGTTACAAAATTATGGCAAGCCGTGTTAGAAACATATTGTCGGCTATTGTGAACCTTTTTTCGTGCTGTTAAAAGTTTAAAAGAAGAGCTCCGTTATAACTCTGTAAAAGTTTATTCTCTTTACTAAATTAGTGACAATAAATCACAATAGGTTTTCTTATCATCTAAGCACTTTACGATTGTACATCCCTCTATGTAGTTAGTTTTTGTATCTCTGTAGAAAATACAATTATCTTGATGTGTTGAAAGGAATGAATATTTGATATGCCTAGAACATGGCTAAAGTAAATACAATAAAGATACCAATTTACAATCCTGTCATTTCAAACAGAAAAATAGAACACAATAGAAAGCGAGTTTAAGTTATAAGCACTTCGACTAATACATAATAAATCAGATCTCATGGATAAGAACTTTTGCCAAATGTTGCCGGTTTTCTCTCTCAGCTGTATCCCAGAGCAAACTCAGCAAATTCAAGAAGAACATTTCAGTAGTTTTGGAACAATGCGATTCCACGGTGTGTTTTCATGCGTATCGATAACACAGCGTTAAAATTGTTGTTTTCAAATGAAGCCACGTTTGGAGATTACACATTTTCTTTAAAATGGTAAAATAGCAGAGTTTATATTGCCCCGTTGAAAACATGTCACATCATGTTAGAAATCTACTGTCTCATAACGCACGGCTTGCATTCTGCTGCCTTTTTGCCGTGGGACAGTTTGAGAGATGAAGCAGCCCATGTAAGGAGGAATTCCTGGTTCTAAATGAGGCTAATTAGGCGGCTAGTGTCGGTGCATCCTCCTCAGGATGGAAGGGACACCTTTCTGCCGTATGATGTACTCACGCCTGCAGTACAGAATCAACATTACAGAACAGACTTCAAAGCAGCATTACTGCGCTAACTGTAGATTTTACCAAATTTCCCAACGAACAAAATGTAAAATTAAATTATAGGTAATGGATATACCACGAAAAAGTGTTGATTATTAGATGCCCGAGCTACTGTATGCTATGCAGTCTGTGTGCTGATAACGGTGAATAATACACACTATTGTGTGACAACACACACGTGGTATAATCTAGAATATCATATTGCCAAAGAGATGGAATGAAAACTTAGAAGGGTAGCATTAAACTTTTACAGGCCAAATGCTTTCTAGTGGGTGATGTAAGTCTCCATAATTCTGCTAATTAGCTTGTTTCAACATAACTATTTAATACAGATGCCTCATCAAAATAAACGTCAGCAAACGTAGCAGCACCCAAGGCCAATGACATTTAATGAAAATGCATTGCTTGTACGTGATGGCTTGTCAAGCCATAGATTTTTTTACCGGACCAACCTGCAAGTGCAGATAGGTACATAGGCACTGTTACACTGTCTAAATTTACGTTCCGTTGGAATGAATAAGATTCTCAATGCATTATATTTTCTATTTTTTTCTCGCGGTCGTACCAGATCTAAGGCTATCCGTTTGAAAATAGTCAGAATGTTTCATAAGAAAACAACATATGCTTTGGCATGATGGTCGAACTGAATTTCCATAAACAACATACTGTCAACTAAACCAATCCGGGAACAATGGTAGAAAAATCAAGTCCTCTAACTGTATAATGCCCCATTGCTAAGTAAAATTTATTAATTAGAAATCAGAGAATAACAAGGTATGTAATTCAAATGTTTCTTGTTCATAATATCTTTGGATATCAAAGAATAAAAAATAGGTCCAGATGGACCTGAGCTCATTTGGCATTATCAAAAACTATGACAATCTAAGTCATGGGTACATATGAAGTGTGTCAGATGAAATCTCCAATATGTGATCTATGAAAAACACAAATATGGCTGATAAACTGAAAATATATGTGGCATCAATATACTTTTTACAAGAAATAAAGAGGGTACATAGGTGCATAAGACTGTGAAATACAAAGTTTGTTCCTTCAAATGTATGTCCAGGAGCAAGGATCAAAGAAAAATACAAATATGGCTGTCAATTGGAGAATAATGGTCACAGCAAGATAATATTTGCTGGACATTCATGGGGGACATAGATGCATGTGTGTGTAAACTATGAAGTCTCTGTGATCAATAGTGTGCTACGGACAAATCATGATTCTATAGGCTCTTTGGCATATGTGCCAAATGAGCCAAACAGTAAAGAGACTTCAAATCAATATTTATGGTAAATAATAATATCATGAAATTGTGGCCCAAGAAAATAGTTGCACACTGGTCTCAAGGAAGCGACTGTGAAGGATGCATCATGGCGTCATGTGGTAATGTACTTTATGCCGTATTTTATGATGTCACAATAAAAACAACAGGATGTGACAATGGCATTATTTGTTACACTGGCGGATCCAGGTTCACTGACATCTATGTAATATTCATGACTCTACTTTTGGATATAATATGAACACTTACCGTTATTCTGTCTCGATGTTCTGTCCAAAATGTGACGGGTTGGTCATGTTTGTAATCGTGTGTCTACAAGAAATTATTTTGGGCAAATATAAGACTTGAAATGACATTCAGTGCTTTCTTAACAGTGAATTATTTTGGAGGAGGGGTTGACTCGAAACAATTTTTTTTCTTTGGGCAAAAAACATGCATGAACGCAAAACTTAATCACAATCAACACAAGAAAACTATTTTTTCAGTGGCACATTTTGTACCCAATTCAAGGAGGTTTCGTGTCAATATCCCTAGGTACACGTTATGTGTATTTATTTTATTATAGATGCTTACCGCTGTTGGTGCAGGTTTGGACGGAGTGAAATCTTTGAGATAATCACCATGGGTGGTCGATAGGTAATCTGGGTCAGGAGGTGGAGGATTAAACTCTTCGTGAACCTCGTTGCTGTTAAAAAATTAGATCACAATTAAATTTGATTGTTCTATTGTAACTGGGTCATTCTTTCTATGGAGGTCTCCAATTACATTGATAGAAACTCGTTTGTTTTGATCTCAATTTATAACAGTTGTACAAACCTGACTTGTTCGAACATCATTTGTTCCAAAAGCTGTTGCCTGGCACCTAAGGATAAAGAGCAAAATACAAGTGAAAGGGAAAATAGGTTTTGCAGCTTACAGTAGAACTTGTTCAAGACAGGTGTCACTCAAGACGACATCATGTCTTTTTACACTTTTCACAGCATACAACGTACTTACAACAAGTTTAAATGACCCTGTCTCGGGCGACATCCTACCTCTTGTGACACTTTTTGGAGGGAAAAGTTTAGTCTCGCTCAAGACAAGTTCCTGTGCTGTACCTTTAATCTATGGTGTCACAAGCATGTGATAAAAGTATATTTTATTTGCAACGGTCTTTTAACGTATTGGTGTTTTGGTCACCAGTCCACTGATCAGAATGTCCGATCTAACCTACGTCAGTGCAATGCGACTTACCTTTTCCAGATACTAGTGGTCTCTTCGGTCGATAATCGTCTTTTGTGGTTGTTAATTTTTCTGGAGTGGCATCAAGTTCTGTTGTGAGTAAACCTTTGTGTCCATGTTTGAAAATCTGCGCACCTTGCGACGGGTCAACTGGATCAAACGATTCAACAGCTCTCTGAATCAAGAACAGGACAAAACGGGTAATCAATGGCCCCACAAATGGACCCCGGTCCAACAAAAAATGAAAAAACCCCCAAAAAATCCCAGGAAATCTAGTACCACGTAGATCTGTGTGGCCTGCAGCATTGTGTAATTGAGTAGTATAAAAAGTATTTCTTCAATTGGGGAACTGTGTAGCATGAAATAAATGTTAGATTCTTAATCTCGATTCGTATTCTACATTCCTGAAAAGTTTCGATTACAAGTTGGTCCGAATTTGAAATCGGTGCTGTTTTCATACTACATACTTCATATTGACACTACACAACTGTATTATCTTGTGGTACTCGCGTTTGCGGTATATTTAGCTTGTTATCAGCTTGTTCCGGAATATTAGAAGTAATAACAAAAGCAATAGGTTTGCTTTAAACTGAGAAAAGATTGTACTTTATTTCTGCAAACATTATACATGTTGCCTGTTGGAAGTCTCAATCTAAACTGAAGATTTGAATTT
>JBCAUI010001784.1:0-10387 GCA_038406195.1 Haplosyllis anthogorgicola
ACTGGAACCAATTTGGACAGGGAATTTGGTCTCCTCTGGCTGAAAGAAATACTACTTGCTTTGATTTAAGACTTTTTACCCAAAATAGAATGATCCGGGTACAAATCAATAACCCAATGCTATTCCAATACGGATTTTGAAGTTAACCCTTTACTGTCTATTTTTAAAGAAAACGTCACTTCGCGACATAAATATATAAACATTAGAAATACTTCAATAGCTGGTGTCCTAGGCATAAACATCCCAGAGGATTCCCGTTATACATTTCATTGCTAGTTGACCATAAAGCTGACAGCTTACGTAGATTTACTGAGTGGTTTTGACAGGATATGACATTCTTTTTTTGTGAGACTAAAGGAATGAGTTATATGTAATGTGAAAGGAAAACATTTATTGAACAATGCGCTGTCAACAACGTACAAAATTTGCGATGCACAATCTTTATGACCGTCTTGCGAATTGTATGATAAGAGGACAAAAATAATTGAAACATGGCTGAATTAAGAGCTATGAAATATTAATGCACACCCATGCGATAGTGTGTCTTACGTCGGATAGACTGACAGGGTGATCCATAAAATGCGCCATTGCCAGTGCTATTAACGCAATGTCTTGAATAATAATACGGAATTAAATCAATTTTAATAGAGAGATTGTCACATTGTATCAATAGGACATTGATGTATATTAGACCCATCAATACATGTACATAAAAGGACGATTTTCAATTAAAACTGCTTAATAATTTCACATATTAAATATAATTTCTGATTTAAATGTTCATGATTCTATGACATATATAATTGTCTATTTTCTTGTTTCCAAATGACAATATAAGGCTGTAAATATGTTTCTGTGTGTTCTTTTTTTAAACTGACAGGGTATGTCACATGAATAAACTGTAAATGTTTGACATGAATTCATGTCATAACCCTAACCCTAATCATTTTTAATCGCTAGTTAACACATTTTACCTCTAAGGGCCAATGCCCAGCCTTGGTTGAGGGGGGGCCCAGCCCTGACACCCCCTCCAAGATTATATTTTTCTAAACCTTTCAAATAGAGCAAAAACGACTGCAGAAATAAAGAAATGACTTAACACTCGCTCACTCGTTTGGTATCTCATAAGTCACATAGTGTACACTTTTTAGGTTTTTCACCAGTATGTAACAGTTTATGTTTCTTTAACTTTGCTTTCTTAGTAAATGCTTTGTCACAAACTGTGCACTGATTCCTTTGTATTTGTTTGAAAACCATCCCAACTGTGACTTACATTACGGATATATATCCACATGTACTACCAGTACTGGTTTGGCATTTTCCCAGAGAAACAGTCTCATTCCATTAGATCTACTTTTATGAGAAAGCTTCCTATTTTCCTGTTCCTCCATTTGTGCGGAAGTCACATCAGCATTCCAAGGCCACCCTGGTCTCAAGATACCATTATGTCAGTTTCTGAGTTGTGTTTCAGTGCTGATATATGGCTTTTTAACAGGTGATGTGGTAATTAGGAGGGCGCAGATGAATAGATGACACGACAAGTCAAGAGAAGAAAGTATTGACTCTTGTATCTTGTAATTAGGTTGGCAGAACAAGGCAAACATGTTATCTAAAAGCCAGTGGAGGTAATAACTGTCGTTTAGGCTTTATAAAAATACACTTTGTCGGGTTATGGTAAATATTGACTGTTTCCATTGGTAAAGTACGTGTACGCGAACATTTTACATAATACCACCGCCATTATCTACAGGCGGTGGTGCGTCTTCATTCGCATGTTGCTTTGTAGCTAATTCGATGCCAGTATCACAATTGGTTTGTAATTGTTTGCATAATTTTCTGCATATTGATGGAATGATATGATCGTTATCAGTCACGAAACATGTTACACAAGGTGTCCAGATATGGAGCACTGACCCTCATGGTTCCCCCGACCTTTTCCAGGTCAACTTTGTCCTAACTTTGTCCAAATCTGCTGAAAATGCATTTTCCCCAGTATGGGTGGGGTTGGGGGTTGGGGGTCCTGGTCAACTTTATCATAACTTTTGACACCGAGTCCAAATCTGCTGAAAATGCATTTTCGTCCAATACATAGACCCTCATTACGAAGCATGAGGTTCAAAAATTACAATGATGAAAACTTAGTTTAATAGAGCAATTTGCATGGCGTATTGTGTGACCAACTTTGTTGTTTGTGTCGTCATTTTCTGGTCGGGGCGAGACACCAATAGAATTGTGTGCGGCAACTTAAGTGGTCAGTTTTTTTATTATAAATTTATGTGCTCATTAAGGTTGAGCATAAGAACTATGTCACGACCAAGCTGTAAACAACAGCTATTTAGTAATGATGACAGGTAGCACAGGTTAAACAACACGGGCCTCGGGCAATTATGTCGTTATGTGCGAACGGCAAAATGTGATCCCTTGGTAATGTCGATAATTTATTAGTAACCACTGGAAGCACAAACAACTGTGTCTTTATTAGTTGACAACGGTTAACAACGAAAGGTTAATAACTAATCTGCTTGCAAGAACTACATTATTCGTCGTCTTCTCAGATCATTGAACGTGGTCACCACTCAACGTTATTTATTTAACGGACAACATCACAAATCTACATACAAATGTCTCCTGAGGATGAAAAAGACCTAATGTAAATTATACGAAGTTTTTATATGGTTGTCATACAACAGAGTTCGTGTGTACTATTAAGCTGCCTTATCCGTAATCCATAGTCGAGCTAAAAGCCCCAGAAGAGTCATTCTTTGTGACAATATGACATTTATGATAGATTTAAGACCTAAAAAAGAACAAAATTCATGGCTTTAACTGATGTAGACACGGACTGTAAAAGCCTTCAATCTTGAAAAGACAGGACATTTTGTACGCCACCATCTGATTTGTTTTGTCAGCAGGCAATTGTGAATGATATTTGTCATTTGCACGAAAATGTCACAGAGTACACACAATAATGTTGGCTAAATTTCTAACAGAATTTGAATTTCTCCTACAAGACGTTATTGTCCAAAAGAGTTGTCCATATTGGAAGGATGTATATCTAATTTCTGCCATGGAATCAACTTTCTATGCGTTGTTACATGTACTTAATATAGAATTTCCAGAGTTTACCTACAAGCCTGACATGTGCTTATTTTCCCATGTAGCATTGAACAAGACCTTGGTAGAAGCAGAACATGGAGAGATACTTGTCTGCATTTCATGTTGCTTCATTTCTGTCTGAACTTATGCACAAGTTTTCTAATCTTAATCAAATTATTTTTAGAAGTACATCCTTATTTTAAAACTTCACTTTTTAATATTTTCACCCCGGCTTTGAAACTCCTGGGGCAGAGTCACCCCAGGTCATAGATAATAAAACGAACCTTGGTCCACCAAAAAATTATATATATTAAACAAAAGGTATCGGTGTGTTACAATGTTACTGTTTTGATGTGTAATAAAGGCAATAACAGTAACATTCTCTTATTCATTGAAACCATCACTCATTCCTTCCAGACAGTAACAGAGGTCTCGAGAGAAACATCTATTTCCTGTGTGTAAGTACGTGTGCTAATGTATTGTCCATTTTTATTGCGAATTTCTAAAAGGCAAATTTTCAACAGACCACACACTCGTGATAATGTTGAAAGAAAAAAAATGTTTTTATCAGAATCATTTTTCTTTCTTTTCAAAGAATTTTACAGCTTATCGTATGGCTGTATCTTTGTTAATACAAGTCGCCGTTCCGTACAGTCATACAGGTTGGCAATTTTGGCATTGATTAGGATTCTGTGTCCATTGCTTCACTGGTTTTAGTGCTTAGTAAAATAATGCGCCCCCACTTATCCATCCAACAGAGAACAAACATCTCTTGTTTACAGACAATTGCTATTTTTATCAACATTGACTTGTAAGAATTTTTTTTTAAAAAAGTGCGAAAGTGTTTAGTATGTGGTTACGTCCTAGTTCAGCACTGGTGAAGCCTAAATCTAATACCAAGCCCAAGACCCTTTCCCAGTGAAACATCTGGTTTTGGTCATGTCTGATCCCTTTGCTCCGCCGGGTGAATTCTCTGGTGTTTTAACTTGCCATAATTCCGAAGGTACCAAATGACTTATCCATCATACATTCTGTCACCGCCTGTCAACCGCAAAATAAAGGCAAGAAAGCACCCAACAGTTCTTTTCAACCACATACAAAGTTTCCGGAGGTGCATTGGAGTATAACGTGTCAAACATTAAAATGCTGTATTGACAAGGAACGAGGCTAAATATGAATTTTATTTTCCGTGTACATTCTCTGCTATTTTCTCACAACTAAATAGATCTTCATGCATTCAAAATCGCAAGGGGATAAAACTGTCTGACTTTCATAAGACATTTTCAATCATAAAAAGGGTCTAAACAACGGCATGAAGAGGCATTACGACGAGACACCATCTAATGGTTATACTCATCCTGACGAAAACAGAAATGTCTCATAAAAACGAAGTAATCTTCTGTGGCAATCAACTGTGGGCCGTAACTTTGTTGATTAAGGTTCCTTTTGTCAGGGTTACTTTTTTGTAAAACGAACAACGGATTATTAGTAAATTTGACGAACTCAACTATGTAACATTTCAGAGAATTTTCTCGATAAACACATCATTCAAAAGAGACAGGACCAGATGCCCGACAGAAACACCGACTTCCTGTACTGCACCTTAACAAGGAGACGTGGTGCCAGTCATCTCAAACAGGTGGTGCATTTAATTTATCAATACCTGTAAGTGTAAAAGATAATTACCCTCATATTACCATTGCCACTCAAGTTACCACTGTTTTGTTTGCGAACATAACAACTGAAACTAATCGGTCCACCAAGACATCAGGAATGAATAATGAGAATCGTTTAGGGGTTGCCGTCAGTATTTAACCTTCAACCATCCATCTTCATTTAGGAGACCCAACCCCTGCTCTCAGACCAGATTGGTACCCAAAGGATTTCCTTGGTAATATTTTCTACAAGGTAAGATTGATCATAATGAGCCAAATCGAGCGGTAATTAGAGGAGGTATATATATTCGTTGCGGTCTCAAAAGAATATAAATACAAAGATGTTAATGAGACAAAACAATTGAAAGTGCAAAGGAAAGTTTCTGGGGAAGACATTGAAATTAAGTACGCTTCCAAAGAAGCATTGTTACTAGACGGAAATATAGGAAGAAGTGCACACATAAAAGAATGCAATGCAATCAGACAGTTCTTTCATTTAATATTTGCACAGTAAGCAGTTTTACCTTGATATAAGACTTTTGTTACAGCTTCTGCGACGGCAAGTTGTTTGCTTAGACGAAGCTATAACAAATTTCTGGATTACAGTATCGGTCAACATCACTTCCCCGACAGGTCTCCATCGCGTAGATGGAAGACAATGTCAACAGATGAGCAACAGTTACCATTACTTCAGCAAGATCAATACTCACTACATCTTCATATACTTCATGTCTCTTTATGAATTCGAGTACCAAAAATCCATGTATCCATGTGTATTTCTTGGTAATGTTGTTTCACAGAAGCCTGCACCGACCCCCTACCTGGGTGCATCAACCAGAGTTGTATCTAAAGTGTAGAGGTCTGTTTTGTGGTTGATTTCACAGTAAACATTTAAAAAAGATTTGTTAATGTCTGGAGACGAATGCGTGTTTTATCTTTATCTATGTATGTATCTTTCTAACCAGATATTACGCGTATCCACCGAACTCATGTAAAGCATGTGGACTTCGTATTACGCAACAAGTCAATTTGTTGGATCTCCTGTCAAATAGTCGCCAAATTCCATGTCATAAACCCAAACCTTTCATCATGACTGAAAATGGCATTGTAGTGCAAAGGTCTAAATGTTCCTCAATGTACATCCTGTATGTTTGTACATTCCTCTATTTTCGAAGGATGTTCAGTCGAAGATGTGTAAACATATTCCATTTGTAGAATCGGTACCAATTCTGTAAAATACCTATTTGCATTGGCGGATCCAGGATTTCCCGTACGGGGGGCGCCCGGCCCGTAGGGAGGGGGGGGGCGCCTCCCGCCCCCCCTAAATCCGCCAATGATTTGTAATCGTTTCAAGAAACACTACAGAAACCTTCGTCTTCCTAAATATGAATAATGCAGAATCTGACAGATCAGTACCTAGGATTCTTGTTTGTTCCAATGTCTCTTGGGACATGTCAACAAAGGCTACAGTTTTGCATTGACACCCTGTGGTAGTAAATACACAGAAGTGTATATGCTTAAAGAAATAAATGAATGCTAAGGTCAGAATGCTCTGAAAATGAACAAGTCAAAAAATTCTTGTGAAGTGTCCCGGGAGTAATGTACCAGAATAACACACAAACATTCTGTGTGGAGTGTAAATTATTAAACACTCAGTCCCGTTGCTGATGTCTGCTTACATCTTGTTTGAGCAAGAAATGGCCGTTTCCATTAAACGCAAGCAAAGCTTTTTAAGAGACATAAAGCGGTGTCTTTTTGTACCTGCCTGATAAACTATTCACTTTTGTTTCACAGTGCATGAGCCATATTGGATAGGTAGCTAAGACTGGAATATCCTCCCATTTATCCAAGTCCAGCACTAAATAAGTAAAGGTGACACGGGTAAAGCCTTCTGCTAATACAGGCCAAGAGCCTTTCCTGGTAAAACACCTGTTTTTTGGCCCCGTCTCCTTGAGCTGCCTTATTTCTTAAAGGCCTTGTGATTTATCAATATTACTTGCACAAGCACTTTATCAATGTCAAAACAAATACTAATATAAAACATCCGAGCCTCTATTAAGAAAACGAAAGTACCCAGAGTTATTATAGTTAAAGTTATACGTATATTCGTATCCAGAAAACGTAAAATCTATATGTTGAATGTCAAATATTGTACGCAATAGTGTACGAAATCTATGAGGGAATTGGTTATGTTGTAAACATTAGGATCAGAAAGCAGAAGGCCTCAGTTGTTTATTAAGCTTTATTTCTCTGGAGAAGCTTAATCAAATCTTATTCAGTGTTTCTCTTTAATAATTCATCTGGAGGATGGAGCTAATTCCAGTTTGCTCTGCCAAATCGTCCTCTTTGAGGTTCTAATTCTGTAACAAAAGTTCAGGCGGTTTTTTTGTACCGAATGATCACCGGTTCCTGCAGACATAGCGTGGTACTTTTGAGTTGTGACAAACCTGTGTTGCGGCGACAGTTGACGTTGTTTCGACTATTGCGGGGCACCACCGCATCCTTTTCTGTTGTTCAGGGTAAATTCAGAGTTCATCCTTTGAACGTTTGCATTGCAACTCAAACAAATGTTCATATTTATTAACTGTAGCGCTGTTGCGCTGAATCACATGGCTTCCCTTGTTTCATTCTTTTGTTCACATTTTAGTCAGCATGATACACAGTATGTCATTTGAAGATACAGAAAACAAATATGTTAATGCAATTTCATTTTACGCAATAGATCGTGTTCAGAGTTAACACTCACTTTCCAAGACACGTGTAGAATTACGTTGGATAATTTTAAGGAGACATACATGTAGATCTATAATTATACTGAAAGCTAGAGAACATGTTGCTTGGGGATAGATGCTTTTACATAGATTGGAATGTCTGGTACTAAATTCGACACTGCCCCCCCCCCCCGAGGTGTCGGCTGTCCTTGAAAAATCCCAAGGAGGTGAAGAGAGCTAACAGGGGACTCGGAGGACCACTCTGGGCGGTGGAACAGGTGCACTATCACCCCTCCTAACATGCCTCCTTCTTAAGGTTCTCCACGGCCTTTAATGACATTCTCCAGTGAGTACAGGTTGAACGCAAGGATGATTTACATTGTGTATAACTATGACCATTATGGTTTGGTAATGGGCATGCCTGGATACTGAATGAATAATTTTCTTGTTACCGCTGATTTGGCAGAAATACCAGAGATCCACGAATTTCCTTGTTCATCATTGAGGTCGAAATTGGTCACATTAAATTAATACTTTCAGTTTAGTCCGCGGCATGTCTGATACCAGTAACTATGAATATTATCTTCAGCAGGCTGGTGGCTGATTACACGAGAAAAGGTATAATATGAAGCATCTGCGGACACAAAGCGAAAAGTAGAGTAATTTGTTCATTAAAATGCACAGTGTCTACAGCCATTGATGTCTCTTGTGTACAATTCCCGGGTCACTATCATTCCTTTATTCCTACCTTGAAGCTGTGCAGACTCGTACCTAATACTAATTTGTGGAGACCAGCATTAGTAAACTGGTGCTTTGTGCCTCGCAGTAGGACTGCCTAATGAAGATGAATTGTTGCGGGTGAACTCGCTTTGGCTCATTCTCATCAATGTCGCTGTGGCTTTTCTATTGTCTTTTACATAAGGATACACACAGGCAGCTGCCTGTGGGAGATTTAGTGACAGTAAATGTTAGGAGAAAGTCAAGAATAGCTGTTGAGGATTTTCATGCTAAATCTTTATTGACTTGTGTTAGATGTTAATAACGTATACATGCGACATATTGGAAGAAACACGGTCAGCGTAGATTGAATTCATATCATGCCTAAACCCAACAGGTATTACATAATACGGTGTATTTATACACAAGTAAGTGTCCATCACAGAGTGATCACGAGAGTCGTTGGGCTGTCATAATTAATAATAACTTGTAGATTCGATTTCGATTAAACATCAAACATTCATGAAGTTTTTCAAACATTTTGGTCCATGTTTCCCTCAATCCCTTAAAATCAATTGAGTTTTTAATGCATAGTTACCGAAATATGTATCTGATAAATCGCTATGAGATGTTGCACTTAAACAATTTTGTCATCTAATGTTATTCAGACACACATGATGTTGTGTGTACATCATGAACACTGAGTGGGTGCACAAGGCTGTTAGTGGACGTCTGTCAAAATGGTTCAATGTAAATCACAAAAGGCTTCAATCATTTAAGAGTTGTAAATATGTACATCCAACACATCTGCTTGAAACTTTTATCAACGTACGGGTGAAAGGTGAATATGTAAATAAATTCAGTGTCCATATAAGCATTCTTGAAGCTGTATAAATGTTAAATGCTGACACAAATACAACTGAAACCTATAAATACAATATCACTGGTTAACGTTCTAACTTGCAAAATAACGCCAATCAAACTACAGCTTATTGTTTGAATTCCACTAGATTCAACTGTAAATCAACATTTAACAGAAACCAGACAAGGAAGATAAGTCAGCTTTCTAACTTTAAGAGGCAAATTGTGTCTCTGACGACAGTAACGGAAGCATTAGATGGAGTTGAAGGGCTTCAAAGATTGTGTGATTGAAGTTTGAAACGTTCAAAGAGACTTTATAGACAAGGCTACACTTGTGTGTTTCCCTTTTATGAATAAATCATTGGCTATAAAGCTGTTAACATCATGCAAACATGTAATGTAGTCAGGTGAAGAACCAATATATACAAAGCAGACAAGTCATTAGATCCCTGTTCCATATACCCAGCTACGATGTCAAGATGGTTTGTCAGCTAAACCGGCCATCAATCCACCTCTCCCCGGACGCCTGATATGGCTCAAGTGGCACTTGCTTCACTCGCTTAGGTTATCAACTTATTGTCTTGTTTCTGCCAAATTGAACATAACAATGGTGGGCTTGTGGACAAGACTAAATTAAATTTACAGACTCGGGCTCTTGACAGTTTATGGACCCATGACGCTCTGTCACTATGACCGGAATGTTAACGGGGCCACAGTAGTGGTTTGCTCCCTGCAAGGGGATACGCCACATACGACATTTGTGTATGCTCTGCAATTTCGCAAAAAAGTTCCTTTCATCTGGTCAGAATACAGAGTCTCTCTGTGTGTAGAATCTCGTTATTTAGAACTTCCTCGGCTTTCGAGGACAATTACCGACGTATGAATATGTGCTTCTGTTTGTCAATAGGTACTCATGTTTACGTGTATTACCAAGTTCGTATTTTGTCCGTTTTGATGTGATTTAAGTGTGTGTGTGCCTGCGCGCGCGCGCGTGTGTGTTATAAGTGAACAAGAAAACATCCTTTATCCCCGAGTTTATCGAATTTTTCTGGCCCAAGACGTGAACTGCATGTAAAATCAAACCACCCTGTGTGCGCTTACCTCCCATTTATTCCATTACTCCTGTACTGCACCGTGTATCTCATTATTTATGGTCCAGAAATCCGCGAGAATAAGTGGTTGATATGTCCATGATCAAATGGATGAGTGTCCCAAATTGGGACGGAATTTCTGTGGATGTTTTATGGCCAGTCTCATGGGAAGCTGTCAAAAACAGGGTGGCCACGGCACAGGGAAAACAGGGAATTTGATCTTTACTTTTTCCAGACAGGGAAAACACAGGGAATT
>JBCAUI010001795.1:0-22692 GCA_038406195.1 Haplosyllis anthogorgicola
TTTACTGTACTGTTGTTTAATTATTTTACCAATTGATTAATTAGTTGTAATGTAATAATTAATGTTTATTAAATTTCTCTCATTAAATCCAAATCTTTGTTTCATTTCAATACATCGATACATTATGCTAGTGAACCAGATCAGTTAAGAACACATATACATGTGTCAATATGTGTCTATATATGTGTCCTGAGTGCATAAAAGTGCGTAATATGTGTTGAACGTGAATAACACATAGTTCAAGTATAAACCAGAATAGACGTATTTAACATGGACATAACACCAGAACCACTTAACAGTGTTTGCTGTTCCTTTTTGATAGATGTCAACCATAGAACAATTCCATGCATAAATTTCATTGACAGATTGGTGGGACATCGGATACAACTTTTTGATTGGCGGAGATGGAAAAGTTTATGAGGGGCGTGGCTGGGACAGAATAGGAGCACACACAAAACGTTCACCGATGTTGGGATTGGCATTGGGTTCATAGGGACCTACATATCAGTGCTGCCATCTTCCAACATGCTGCATGCAGCCAAGCTGCTGATAAAGTGCGGTGTGGAACAGGTGTAGTGGATACTGTTTTATCGCTTTAATCCTATCATGTCTGAAAGTATCAAAGGTGAGCGGAATAGCTCAGTTCGTCAGCACATTTGACATAGTCACGCCTGGCTGAGCAGCTCACCACTGCATTGGGAGTTCAAATCCCAGCTAATGCATGTGAAAGGAGCCCAGCCAGACATACAGTGCACACCTCTATTGGTGTAAAGGGCAGACAGGCTTTTTACGGATTGCAAAGAAGATACAACATTACTCAGATTTTAACATTTTTTCGGAACAATTTCATAACGGCTGTTTAAAATGCTCCATGGTCTAAATTTGACAAATTAACAATTCTAATCGCGGTTTTGAGATTGTCTTTAACTGGTATGATATATATCGGTGTCTATGTTGTAGGGTGACATCGCTTCTGACTACTCCCTGGCGGGACACCGTGACGCTCGATGCACAGCATGCCCAGGTGCTGCCCTCTAATGAGACCGCCACCTGGGTCAACTGGCACAAGACGCCGAAATTCAACCGAATTACAGTTCCAAACTGTTCTGGCTGATCTGTGTCTTGGTTGCAAAACGACCACACAGTGGAGCTATTGTCACTAAATCGACAATAAATGAACTTGAAATAAAACTTATAGCTCGTTGTGTTCAATTACTCTTTATATTTCAGTTATCATGGAAATTTTTGACGTTTTTCCTAATTCGTTATTTTCCAGTTCTGTGAGGTTTGACAGATTTGGTACAACAAATATTGTTTATCATAAATAGTAGTGATCATTCAGAGCTGTTTTATTTGCAAACAAAACAAACTACAAACTACAAATGTCCTTTTTCAGGTTCATCTCCCAAAATAGTAGTTCTTTGGTTTATGGTATGTCCCGTAGGGGTGGTTTTTTTCCAAATGGAAGCCCTGGACTTATTTTCGGGATTTCCCGGTAGTAGTCACCAGATTCAAACAGAATTGGCTCTGTCATTGCCTCAGCTTTCTTCAAAATGAATTAATCAAGGTTTATCTAAGGGTCAAATAATAAGACTCAGAGGCGACCTCTGTGTTTTCGATAGCTCCACTAAAATCTGTGTAAGTATTAGGCATCGTTCAAATAGGTGTGTACTAAGTGATTTTTATGTATATCCTCTTCACTCTTTAGTTGTAATTTTGTAGTTATAGCACATAATAATGTAAATAATGTGGTTGAAAGTTACACACCCGGGAAAATATACAGCTTACCTCACCTTGGCTTAGCTTAGCTAAGCTCTAATAGTAAATATGCGAGTATGAGACTGGGGCACGGCTCAGAAGTCACCCAGAAAACCTCGCTAAATTAGCAGCGGAAAGGATAGCAGGATATTGCGCTAAAATAAAGTCATCCTGGAGAGGCACTTTATTTCAATTATTTAGTATAGTTGACATGGCTTTGTGTTTGCTAAAACCATTGGAACAAAACTAAATTAGCATAAAATAAACCATAAATTGTAGCTGAATACAGAAGAAATATTACTTGGTTTGAACACGATATTTCAATAACAATTGCTCTAACAGTGTGCAATATCAATTGGTAACATATTTTGCTGCACAAAGTTTTATAACAATAGATACAGTCTTTTGATAAATCAATGCTTGTCAAATTTGTGAAGAATTGAAAGTGAAATAGGAGTTTGAATTGAAACTGCTCAACTGCATTGTTGATAGTGCCCTGCACGAAAGTGCACGAAAGTGGTTTTGCCTAATTGTTTCCTAAGCCTAGGCAAATTAGCCAAATTGGTCTAATTCCACCGCAAAGTGAATACTATTTTTAAGATAAAACTAAAATTAATTTCTTCAAACTGTACCAAATTTAGTAATGAAACTTTACATTAATAATCTTCTAAGGTACTAAATAACAATACTAAAAGTAGTACCTACTTATAAGCCAAACTTGGCTTATTTAACTAATTAGGCAGATTTTCGTAGTTTGGTTGGCAAAAATAATTAGGTATAACCTTCAATGTGTGTGTCATGTATGTTGACACATGTCACAATGCCTTGGTATACAAGCAGTTATTGTTCTATTAAGTCTCAAAAACCAACCTGTGAGATTCAAATATTCAATATTTTTGCCGGAATCATATGCACGATACTGTTAGAATTGTTCTATTAGCATACGTTGCCCAAAATCACAAGTAAGCAACAGATCATGAAATTACATGAATTAACATGAAAGTTAAGCTCTCCGAAACAATTTAATTGAATCAACTCAGCATAAAATTCAATTGTTGCGGGGCGCTTAACTTTCAATAGTAATTTCATGATCTGCTCTTATTATAACAATCAACCTGTGGACCAAAACTGTTCTTATTTAATTTTATGTTACGATCTTGCTTATACTAGCTTTGTCTCGTTCATGATGTAGGTAAGCCAGAAGTTAACATCATCTGGCTAAACTGTACTCATTTTCTCTTTACGTTGAAAAGCCCCAAAAAGATACATAAAAAACGCATGGTGTTCATGCTGGCAAACAGTAGATGGAGACATTGCATAATTGTTTAATTATGCTGAAACAATTTATAGATGGCATACAGATATATATGTCTTTTAGCCTAAGCTTAAAAATGAAGAACAGTTAGCCCTCTGGGTCGGAAACCTAGGCTAGACTACAAATAGACCGGCCTTAGCTGTAAAAAGACTAGAACGATAGTTCTTAGACTTCGTATATAGTTTATTAACTCTGGTACAAAAATACATGCAGTCTCGTCAAAGGTGCAAGTTGAACTGAATAATTAAAGATGGCTACTAATGATGCTACTGATGCTAATGCATAAGTCTAATTAACCAATAGGATAGTCTCTAGACTGTCATGTGACTTGCAGGTGCAGGCAAAGGCAGGAAGCCTGCAGTGCCTCTGGTGTTAACTCTAACTGCAGTCTAAGACTACAGTGCCTCTGGCAGAGACTCTAACCAAAGTCTGGTCCATTGACATCTCCCACCTTTCTGAACAAAGTTTATACCCTATCCTTGGTTCTAAACTACAAAATAACTTGGAGAGAATAAATTAAAGTTAGACTACACTACAGACTATGATTAGAGTTTTTTCTTTGGCTGTATCATTGTGTCTGAGACTCCTACATGTACTCAATCAGTCTCTCTGGTTTGTGGATTGACCTGGTTGGTCTTTGTGAGATCCTGTCAGTCTGTTGTGGGACTGGAGGTGTAGTCTCTGAGTACCTTGGTTTGATGAATCTCCTGTTCCATATGTATTCACCTCCCTGGTCAGTGCACACAACGTATGACCTGTCTGAGACTCAGGCAGTCTGTAAGACTGTGCCAGGAGTCCAAATGTTTTTGATGGGATCCAGCTATATGTAGACTGCTTCTCAAGTGCTCAGACTTGGCAAGTCTCTGGCAGATCTGTTGTAGTGGTGTCAGTCTATGTCAAAAGAATTTGCAGTCTGTAGACTTGAACTGCATCCTCTTTGCATTTAGATTATATTGTTCATGTGGGCAGTCTCAAGTAGAGTTAATGGTCTGCCATCATGTTCGATCTCAGTCTGTCCATGTGTGAGTATGTCATCAGCAATAGTATGTACTCCAGTGAGCAGTCTTAAGACTTTGTCTAGTCTTTCTTGAAATACATCACTAGCTACTTTGAGTCTGAAGGGTAGTCCAAGCCATCTGAATTTGCCCCATGGTGTTGAACGTTGTGAGCAAACTGCTTTGTAAGTCTATGGGAATGTGCCAGTATCCTGATGTGGCATCATTTAGAGTGAAGTACTTAGACTGCGAGAGTTCTGGCAGGATGTCATCCATAGTTCTGGAGTACCACTGGTTTCTTTTGATTGCTTTATTTAAGTCTTTAGGGTCTAGGGACAGTCTTAGACTGCCATCAGACTTCATTACCAGCACTATAGAGTCAATCCACTCAGTGTGTTCATGGACTTCTGTGATGATCCCTTCTTTTGTCAGTCTTTCTAACTCTGCATTGTACACAGACTGCATGCCTAGTGGTACTTGTCAAAGGACCAGACTTCAGTTAGAGTTATGTCACAAGATGAGACTTCAGTTAGAGTTACAACCAGAGGTGCTATAGACTACAGTTAGAGTCAACACCAGGGGTGCTGCAGGCTTCCCACTTTTGCCTGCACCTGCAAGTCACATGACAGTCTAGAGACTATCCTATTGGTTAATTATTTATGTGTTAACAACATCAGTAGCCATCTTTATCCACTTCAACTTGCACCTTTAACAAGACTGCATGTATTTTGTACCAGAGTTAATAAACTATAGGCAAAGGTGGGAAGCCTGCAGTGCTTCTGGTGTTAACTCTAACTGCAGTCTAAGACTGCAGTGCCTCTGGCAGAGACTGGTCCGAAGTCTGGTCCGTTGACAGCAAGACTTTACCATGACAACAAGACTTTACCATGAACCTGAAGGACCCAAGTTACACAACCAACAATATAATTTTTGGGCTGCATGTCTGCGTTTTTGATTAGAGGAGAGACGTCATGTGCAGTACACAGAAATCGTATCATTTTGGAAACGAAGAAAACAAAAGAGAGAACGAAAGAATTTCACGCTGTGCTTTGATGTACTATTAAACTTCTGAAACGAATTCCTTGTATTGACCCATCGATAATATTGTTTGTTATATATGGGATTGAGGTTACCATTTTTTCTGGAAATGTCATTCGTAAATACATTTAATTCTTGTTATCAAAATTTTTTACTTTGGATTTGACGTGATTTTAGCCTCCCAAATGGGATAAAAACAAGGTTCAGGATAAACTTATTTTTTGGGATAAACTTTGTGTTTATTTCCGTCACTGCCTTTGAACCTTCAGGAAATAAACATGTAATGATATATGATAAAATAATAACATAGAGATACAGGTCGCAGGAAATAGTCATCAACAGTACGGGAAACTATACATGTACACAACCAGAAGTGATGTCACCAATGATGTCATAAGTTCACGTGACCATAACAAACAGCCAATCCTATAAAAGAGAGGGGTCAAGGGGTTCCAAACCAGAGGGATCAAAGAGCTCATGGAGGTAACTCCATTTGTACATTCCTAAGAATACTTGGTGGTCCTACAGGTAAATATCAACAAATTATGTATTAAAATAAAGGGAAAGTCAGTAGCTAATTGATAAAATAGTTAAATAAAGAGATGTAAGTGGAATTAATAGCAAAACAACAGTTTATTGAAGTAATTATGGGTTACAGAACCAAGTGCAGTTGTGGAATGCATAACTGTTGCTATTTAATGTTTTCCACAGGGTGTTGTTTGTGATTATTCACAATGTAGATGTGCTTCATTCAGTGTGCAGAATAAATTTAGAGCAGCATTTGACGAGAATTCCATCATGTTACTCTCTTTTGTTACGTTAAGACATGGGTCACCGAACCAAAATCTGTCATTCTATGCTAGAAGTCCGTAAAGAAATAGCAAAACATTACAAACTGGCACCCAATATGGGACCTGTGCTGTGACAAAGAGAGTAAATACCAGTAAAAGATTGGGCAAAAGCTCATCCCTCTGCCAGAGCAATGAGAGACATCACACGGATGCTGTCGGGGTTGCTGTGGGTCACAGCAGATTGCTGATACACCAACTCTCACAGACCAAGAGTGAGAGGTCTCACAGAGGGTGTAGCAGAGGTTGAAGCAGTCCAGTGACATGGAAAAAGAGAAGAAAACAGGAACATCACCAAAATGGGAGTGTGATACTCTTGAATGATAAAAGAACAATTGACTTTGAACACTGAATCTAGCTGCCATGTGGGCACCTGGTAAGAAAGCACCCTGTCCCATGATCAAGGGGACTGATATGGACTTGTCATGGTCTGGGACCTGATATGTAAAGTTTGCACAAACAACGAGGTGTGAGTAAAGGTGTGTTAGTTTAATTATGTTCTTGATTTATAAAATCCTCGGGACAACTCCGATGAAGTAGAAGTCCAGCTGGCATGACATCAAGATGAGTTACATGACTCAACAAGCAGTTTGGGCAGTAAGTTACCCAAATGGTGTAGTTGGTTTTGTGTTTAAATTCTTAAGTGTACAGACAAATTTGCTTAAGTGTTGAATATTGTTACAGATGAGTTAGTAGTAGAATTGTAATAGCACACCCAGGATATTTCTACCCCACTTTATTTAGTAATCATGGGAATATTGGTCTAAGGTCACAGGAATGAACGATGTCAATGGAGACGACATACCATTCCGAGGGCAAAGGGGAAACGGATGCCAGTATGGGCAGTCCAGGTGATGGGGGAAGTGCTGTGGATGGGGATGCCACATGAAGGGTACACCCTTCAGGATGTTAATCCATTTTACACAAGAGGACGGAGAACCTGTCTCTGATCCAGCCTTCATGGAAGCATCCATGAGAGACATTTGCAATCATGATGCTGGAGCCACACCAGCTTCATTGCATCAATTAACCATGTGTGACTATTTAGTCACTTTGTATGAGCCTATGAACCCAACCCTGTTTGGGATCAAATTGGGAAGGGCCGTTCATTGGATGGGTGGAACCCTAAAGGTAGTTACACATATTTCTTTCTTGGAAACCCTCAAAAGGGTTAGCTGGAAGAGAGAAGAGGCTAGACAATTGGATTTAGAGGTGGCAGCAGTTGTGTGAGCTGCAGAGTTGGAGGAGGTTGAAACTGAGACAGAAGAGGCCCCTCCACATGTTCCCACTCCTCCTGAGGAGAAGGGTGCTGAGTATGAGGCCGAAGCTGCTCGAGCTCAGGTGCAGCCATTATCAAGTTTTTGGAGGGGGTAAGTAGCCAGCTCCAAATGTTTGAAGCCCTGGCAAAGGGGGCTTAGCAATCCATTGCCTCTCTCCTGAAAGTAAAAGGGTGTGATTTTCTACACCGTCAGTCTCTGAGGCTCTCCCAAGAGAAGCGTTGCATCACGTGAGGGTGGTCATGATGACTCAAGTGCCCTGAATCAGACATTTCAGTGGTGAGAAACCCACCCCTAAACAAGAATCACATTTTAAGATTTGGTGTGCTGACATGCAGGGGGCACTACGGAACTACCCGGAACCCTCCTTGTATCAAAATGTACAAAGTTCCCTGCAAGGACTTGCTAAAGAGTGTGTGGAAAATTTGGGTTCAGATGCCACAGTGCATGACATTGGGAGGGTGCTAAAAACAGTATGGAACTGTGGAAAGTGGCGACCAGTTGATGGCAAAGTTTTATCAGATGACCCAACAGAAAGGGGAGGAAATCATTCACTCTGTGGGTAGATTAGTTGAGGGTATGAACAAAATTCAGAGGCGGTTTCCTGAAATAATACCTCCTGCAGATCAGGAACAACAGCTTTGTGAACAATTGTTTCATGACATGCTTAAGCCTTATCAGGATGCCCTTAGGTATCTGTACAAGGATACCTCAAAGTGTTATGATGACCTTTTGCTGGAGGCATGCTCTGTTCAGGAGTGTGATGAGACAAAAAGTTCATCAGCTCCTGCTCCTGTCAAAGCCAAGTCAGCGGTTACTTCCAAAAGAGATACAGGAAATGATTTGGCAGCACTGCAAGCTCAAGTGGCAGAATTGACTGCTATGTTAAAGGCTGTGCAAGTGGGAGGTAGCTCCACCAGTAACCTCAATGGCAAAGGGGAATTCTGAAGGGGAGGTGAAAAAACCTCTGGGAGATAAACAAGAAAATGGCAATCAGGGTACCCAAGGGGAAAGGGGTCAGCCGATCACTTGCTTTCACTGTGGAGGTAAGGGGCACATTGCTCACTTATGTGCAACTTTGGAACTTCCAGAGGGGGGAAGCCAGGTCTCAACAGCCTTCCTCCTGGAAAGAAACAGGAGCAACAGAAGAGGTGGCTGCTTCGGCCCCAGATCTGGCTCCAGAACTGCAGCCATAAGTAAAAGGGCCAAAGTAGATAGCAGGAAATATTACAACCTGTATCCAATAGTTAGATTAATAGGTAAGGCTAATGAAACCGAAATTCTTATTGATGGGGTAAAATGTTTGGCACTAGTGGATTCGGGTGCCCAGCTCTCTGCTATCACCAAAGGCCAAGTCCAGAAGCTGGGATTGAACATTTGAAAACTTGACTCCTTTTTGGATATAGAAGCTACAGGGGGAGGGCAAGTTCCTTATTTAGGGTATGTGGAAATACATCTGCAGGTCCCAGAGATTCTGGATTACTCTGAAGATGTGTTGATGTTAGTGATAGAAAATAGCACATATGGACGGTGAGTTCCCATGCAAATTGGATCATTGCATATACATCAAATACTGAATAGAGTCAAGCCGAACATGATGGATCAGCTTAGCAAAACCTGGAAGAGGGGAAGGATCTCTTCCCTTCTTGCTGGAAAGTCTGCACAAGTGCAAGGGGGTGGAAGTTTTAATTTGGACAATGTGAAGGGAATGGTCAAATTGACTAAATCACACACCCTCAAACCATTAACAGCAATCCTAGTGCCAGTGGCCTCCCGGGTAAAAGGTCACAAATGCCGGATAAACTGCATGTTGGAGCCATTTAAGGGAAATGGACTCCCTATGGGAATTGAACTAGGTTCCTCCTATGCACCTCTCAAACCAGGATCTAATAAGACCTATGCCACTCTTCAAAATCTTACCACCAGTGTAATTCAAATTAAAGCCAAGGTGGCTGTTGCTAAGATCCAGCCAGCAAATGAAGTCCCTGTTGCTTCAGCCCCAAAACTTGGCAGAGGGGATGAGCATGGTAGGGAGGGGGAAACTTTTGAAGAGGCCCCTGGAAAACTGACTCCAGTTTCCACAGAAAAACTGGAAAAGCTTTTAAGTAAGCTCGACTTATCCAGTTTGGATGACTAGTCTGAGAAGGACCAGTGAGCAGCAAAGCAATTGTTAGTTGACTACTCAGCTGTGCTTGCTCTTGATGATTTATACCTGGGCAAAACATCCATAGTGAAGCATAAGATCAAGCTTAATGATAATACTCCATTCAAAGAGCACTATCAGCACATCCCTCCACATCAGTTTGAGGAGGTACAAAAACATCTGCAAGAGATGTTGGTCATTGGAGCTATTTGTGTGTCAGTCAGCCCTTGGGCCAGTGTGGTAGTTTTGGTCTGGAAAAAAGATGGGAACCTACGCTTCTGTATTGATTTGAGGAAATTAAATACACGCACTGTCAAAGACACTTACAGATTGCCCCGAATAGATGAGACTCTAGACTGCCTCAATGGGGCCCTGCTATTTACCTCCCTTGACTTGAAATCTTGATACTGGCAAGTGGAGATGGATGAAGCTGCTAAATCCCTCACCACCTTTATGGTGGGTCCACTTGGATTTTATGAGTGCAAGCAGATGCCATTCAGGCTTACAAACACTCCAGCCACTTTCCATAGGCTTATGGAAAACTGCCTTGGGGACCTCCATCTAGAATGGTGCATAATATATTTGGATGACATCATTGTCTTTGCCAAAACCCCTAAAGAACATCTCAGCCAATTGAGGGCAGTTTTTGATAAATTATTTCAGACAGGCCTTAAACTCCAGCCCAGTAAATGTGAGTTTTTCAAAACTCAAATTTCCTACCTAGGCCACATTGTTTTGTTTTGAGACAGATCCCAAGAAGGTTGAGGCTATTCAAAATGGCCAATTGCTCAGACTGTGACAGATGTAAGAAGCTTTCTTGGGTTCACAAATCACTAAAGGCACTTCATACACCAGTATGTCCATGTGGCATGGCCCCTTAATAAGCTTACCTCAGGTTAAAATGCTAAATTCAAAAAAGGGCCATTCAGTGGACAGATGAGTGTGAGGCAGCTTTTACAAAATTAAAGGAATTGTGCTGCTCCACTCCCATTTTGGCCTATGCTGATTACACCAAACCCTTCAAAATTCACACTGATGCAAGTGAGCTTGGACTCGGTGCCATGCTCTACCAAAATCAAGATGGAGTGGATCGTGGATTGTGGGATCTCCTATGCCAGCCGAGCCTTGAGTAAGTCAGAAAGCTGATATCCAGCCCATAAGCTGGAGTTTCTGGCCCTCAAGTGGGCAGTCACAGATCACTTCCATGAATATCTATATGGAGGGAACTTTGATGTTTATATGGATAATAATCCATTGACATACATCTTAACTAGCACCAAGTTAGATGCCACAGGCCAAAGATGGGCACTGCACTACAAGTCAGGCAAAACTAATGTGGAAGCAGATGCATTATTATGTATTCCCTGGGATCACAAGTTGGATCCCACCACGGTAAAAGCTATCATTGACATAGGGAATAGCGGTAATGCTACCCAAGCTGGGATGCATTTCACTAAAGCATTGTTGTCAACTAATAAGACAATGGGTGAGGGTTCAACCCTGATGTGCAAATCCACACAGATGTCCCCAGACAAACTTACAGAAAAAGATTGGGTTAAACTGCAATTGGCAGATCCCATTCTAAGAGACATATTGACTCTCATGAAGAGCAATAAATTAACTACCAGAAAAGTACACACGGATGACCCAGCATCCCTGCATGCTATGTTGCGAATTCGCAACCAATTAGTTCTGAGTAACAGGTTGTTGTATTGCAAAGTCAAGTCCACTCGCAAACAGGCACCAACAATGCAATTTGTACTCCCCGCGGTTTATAGGGAGTGTGCGTTGGTAGCCTGTCACGACGAGATCGGACACCTTGGTGTCAAGAGATGTGTAGATCTACTAAGGGACCAGTTTTATTGGCCTTCTCTAGTGCCAGACTTGGAGAGACATGTCAAGCAGTGCGAGCACTGCATAAAATTTAAAACCAGTCCACAGAAAACTACAATGTGTCTGTTAAAAGTGACACATCCTCTTGAACTCATTCACATGGACTACTTGACAATAGAGTCAGGTAGAGCAACGTCAGACAAGGATGTTAACATCCTTATAGTAACAGATCACTTCACGTGCTTCGTGCAAGCTTTTGTGACTCCAACACAAACTGCAAAAGTAGTTGCAAAAACCCTTTGGGATAACTACTTCGTGAAATTTGGAATTCCAGAAAAGTTGATCAGCGATCAAGGCAGAAATTTAGAAAGCAGTTTAATTGCAGAGCTTTGCAATCTTGCCAGAGTCCAAAAGCTGCATACAAGCCCATACAGACCTCAGACAAATGGTCAGTGCAAAAGGTTCAACAGTACTCTAATCTCCATGTTGGGGACATTACCCCCGGAGGCTAAGCAAACCTGGCAGAACCAAATTGTGACTTTGGTTCATGCCTATAATTGCATGAAAAACAACACTACTGGGTTCAAACCCTATCTGCTCATGTATAGACGGGAGCCTTTGCTCCCAATAGATCTCAAATTTAGCATGTGGACTCCCGATGTAACGGTGGTGTCCACCCATAAATATATCCAAAAGTTACAAAACAAACTGGAATGGGCTTTTAATAAAGCTGTGGAGATCTGCTCCAAAGAGAGCTTAAGACACAAGCATTATTATGACAAGAAAGTTCACTGTACACACCTTGAACCAGGAGATATGGTCTTGGTACAACAGCATGCTTTCAAAGGGAAGCACAAAATTCAGGACAGATTGGAAAATACTCTCTATGAAGTGCTTCACAAAGTAGATGCTCAGTCACCCATGTTTCGGGTACAACAAGCTACAGATAAATCCAATAAATCCAAGGTCTGTGTGCTGCATCGGAACATGTTGTTTCCACTGCTGTCATGGTCCACAGATACAGATGACTTGTCACCTACTTCACAGACCAGCAGCAATATTGACTCAGAAGAGTCAGATGATGAGGACTTGGCTGATGAACAGACATATGTAGATCCCATCACCAGAAGCAGAGCCAAGGCCTCTACTCCACAACACAATGCTGCAGTCTCTAAAGCAAATTTGTTAATGGTGTAACATTTTGAGATACACATGGGAAACAGCATTTGCTGGCATCACACTGTAGTACTCGAGTTTGTTGGTTAACAGGTGGGTGGTTGTTATATCACTCAGCCTAGGTGGTCCTTATGATGACTGTCAATGTATTTTACCTGTCTTATGAGGTTTTCACTTTCATTTCTTTTGCTCCAAGCGACAATTTGTATCATGACCTATTTCTGAGGGGTAGGGAATATTGGTATTGTCTAATGTTGGTCAAACTCGACTTCTGATGCATATTGGAGATGTATTTGGAAAATGAGGTCATTTAAAATTGGAGAAAGTTCAAAACTAACTTGAAAAATACTAGGGTAATTTGATCCCGAAAACTGTAAAAAGTCCTGTCAAATCAGTGAATGGTGAGACATAGGACAATGACAGTCAGATTATGGTATAAATCTGATGAAAATGATGACGGAATCTGAAGATTTCCAAGGAATATTGATGTTGGTTTGGATTTTGTTGAGTTTTGTTGATTACTATGGATCAACGGTTAAATAAAAGGACACAAGACATTCCAGTTTTAAGGCATGATTTATTTATGATCTGTGAAGATGATTGGAATGATTGGACAGATTGATTGGAAAAACTGTCTAAAAGACTGATTGAGCAGTGGGAGACTAGGTCTCCAAAATAACAAAATTGTATAAAGATAAAAAATAATTGACTTGAGGGGTCCCGTAAATGCCTCCCACTCCAAGTAAAATACTAAGAATCATAAAAAAGCAATGAAAAATAACTAGGGTTGAATCAGTTGAAATCAATGGATAATTACAGGCATAAAAATCAACAGTAATAATTATTCAGCTTGTAGCAGATGTAGCGAGCTGCTACTTGCTGACAGCTCCACCGGCTTGCATGTGAGAGTCTTGGTTGTGGCAACTCACCGTGACAAAAGCACAGTTACTGGGAAGGTCCTGGCTTGGACTTCACCTCTGTGAGGACATCTCTAACTTTGGCCTCCTGTTCTGGAGTGGCTGGAACTGCCACCAGGGGATCACTGGGGAACCTGGGAGCTCCTGGGTGGTACTTGCTCATGTGAGCAATCCAGCCATCCGTACTGAAGACCATGTACTGTGGGCAAAAGGGACATTTGAGGGTGAGATGAAGATGGTCGCATCAGACATGAGTGATGGCCAAAGCCCTGTTGCCCATTGAATTTCCACACAGGACACAATAATATCGTCGGTCCCTTTCATCATGTTTTGCACAATGGGTACTACATATGCAAATTTTGGGATCACTATGGAGTAAAAACACCTGCTTTTTTACTCCATAGTGATCCCAAAAAACTATGGAGTAACATTTTCAATTAGGGCGGGGCCCTTAGCCAATCAGGAATCCCACCATAGTGGCCTATACTCTCTCATTTTATCGGACTGTCTGTCTGTCCACGTCTCTATTTGTGTTATACCTTTTGAACTACCCGTCATAATTGAAACAAAGGCATATCTTTCCAATATTTAAGTCAAGTTTTATTGGCTCTCAAGATTATTGGGTCAAGTTCATTGATATAAGATTGTGTAATTTGAGAGTAATAAAAAGCCAAATGTAAGTCGAGATTATTTGAGGGTCAAATTTTAATTTTTTTTTCGAAAAATTATCTAGATAATTTTTACGATATTTTAATGACTTTTTGTGAACTATTTGGGGACATCTGCTGAAGGTCATTCATGTTTCTGGTTTCTGTAACAATTGTGAGGCGGATCCAGGATTCCTTTTTACACAACAAGTAGTGAGTTTTGAGGGACTGTAGTGACCGGATCAACTGATTAAAGCTCAATCCAATAAAAGGTCATTTCAGTTGATGTAAACTTTGTCAGATACAGATGTATACCCTCAAAGACAAACCTACCTTCTTCTGTGTAAACAGGAAATGATTAGAATTTCAGGAGCTGGTCGAACCAGTTTTAGTCAACTTCTGATGACGCATACTTCTTTGTTCTCCATATCTTTCCTCTTTTATCTGCATTTTATTTTTAAAAAGTTACAGAGAACCAGAGGTCATCAGTTAAACTTCATATTCATAAACGTTGCATAAAAATGAATTTCCGTATCTGAGAAGTGGACATTATTTCTGTTTGGCATATGGAGTGCTCAGTGTTGAGTACCATCGATGCAGTTTATACACATGTTAAGAAATGCATATTGACTTTACTTAACGTTAATCTGCAATTTCGAACTACGATACGAATACCAATTACAATATAACAAGTTTATTATACAAATTTTACAACCTGTATGATCTTAATGATAATTTGATTCAGAATAAAAATTATGCATTAAGTTTATGACCCGTCAGAAGCCGCATCCCGCAGTGTGATGAACACACGAGAAACTGGTACAGTACATCACACAATGTTCTTGTTTAATTACAGGAGGCTTTAAGATCACAAACAAAAATACGGAAATATTTCAATACTTCCGAAAGTCCCATGGTAACAATGAGTAATGTCGTATCACAAACCGATCTGATACTAACTATATCTGGATTGAACATGAACATATCATATTGTGACACAGATTCATTGCATCTAGTTATACAACATGAACCTTCCTCCCATCAAGTGGTGGAGAATCCTAGTATCACAATCCACAACAGTTCTTTTGGAAGTTTAGATTTACATCCTGGAATTGAAGCTATCGTCATTCACTGTTATATAGATGCTGGAACTAGATCTAGACCAACCCTGATCACAGCAAAGAATTCTCACATCATTATTAGAAAGTCTTACTTTGGACACTTTGTAGCAGAAAACTCTCCAACACTATTATATGGCTATGCAGGCAGCTCTGTATTGATAAAAAACTGCACATTTGACGAGAATCATGGACTTCATGGTGTTATACATCTACTTGATGGTTGCACAATCAGTATAAATGATACTAGGGTTGCAGGAAGCGTTGCTAAAAAGTTTGGTTATTCCCCATTAACTTTTCAATCAGATGTCGAGGTGAACATAGCTGAAAGTCTCTTTAGTCACAACCTAGCTGTCACGGGAGGTGTCATCCAGGCGACAAGTCGTTGCAATGTCAGGTGCTACGATAGCATATTTACCTCAAACCGAGCAGTTCAAGGAGGAGCCATATTTGTGAACAGCAACACCAGAATTGACGTTGTAAACTGCACCCTAGAAAGTAACCAAGCCAAGACGATAGATTCATTAGGTCTCCAAGTTACTTCTGCCGATCGTAAGCAGTTGGAATATAACGAGGGTGGGGCAATATACGCAATTGATGCGGTGCTTAACATAGATAAGAGTACAGTAACTTCAAATTCCGCCTACATGGGAGGAGCTGTTTTTATGCAGGGAAAGGCTATACACAGTATAACTGACTCTGCTTTCTTCAATAATTATGCCATCATGGGAAGTGCATTGTATTGTGTTGATGGAGTTACTTCATATGTGACAAACAGTATATTTGAAGGCAACAGACGTGCTACCGCAATTCATTACAGGGTATGGATAGTGTAAATGTTTTTGATATAGATATATTTTAACCATCCAAGGAACTCATGTTAAATCATTGCAATCCAAACTCAGGGATGTGATATGCTCAAGTAACACTTCCCATTGCCATTTTTTTAATCTGGCTTAATCGTAGAAATATGAGCAAAAATAGAAAATCCCTTGCGTCTAAACGAGTTAAAGATTGTTGGTATGCACATATTTCTATTCAATAATTAAATTCTTTACAGAAAAGAAGACAAGAGAATAACACCAGTTAATACTGACTAGAAGTAGTCAGTGTTAAATTGTGTAATTGTCTTTGCTCTTTTCTGAAGAGTAATTTCATTATTGAATGGAAATGTGTACATACCAACAATCTTAAGTCCTTTAGATCCGAATGTACACAAAGGATTTTTCTATTTTTGCTCATATTTCCACGATTAAGCCAGATTAAAAAATGGCAATGGGAAGCGTTACTTGGTGTATCACACCCCTGAAACTGTATGTTAATAAATTCACATTTTTGCTTTTGTGTGATAATATTTTGGACTTCCCACAGTAAGTTTACGGTCACGGGTACAAAAAATTGATGGGGCAGCGCCTGAGGGGCCTTAAATCCAATGTATATTTGTATTATGAAGATTTATTAGTATGTTACACATCACAATTTCATCATAACAATTAAAGAATACAGCTGTAATATTTTCTCCTGGCGTTAGTTACTTTAAATATTTTTTACAAACATTTAATGTTGTGATATCGAGAATTCGAAGTTTACTGTCATGCTGATGTTTAAACAAAAAGGTGACCGTAAAACTTTGGGGTCTAAATTTATATTTTTTTCTAAAAAGCATTTTATAACAAGAATTATGTCATACAACGTTTACACTATCCAAATCCTTTGTGTTGACAGTCAGCCAAAGCATATTTAAAAGGTACTGCTTTTATAGAAAACCATACTGTTGAAGGTGGGGCACTGAACCTACGATCAATGACTGAAACTTCTATTGAAAACTGTAATTTTACAAGTAACTCAGCGAAGCAAAGCGGTGGGGCAATTTATCTTATCAAGAGCTACGGCCCTGGTGAGATTTCGCATTGCAGGTTTAGTAATAATAGTGCCCCTCTTGCTGGAGCAATACGTATGGAGGGAACCGAAACCACAGTACTTAATCTGTACCACAATGAGTTTGATGGTAACAAGGCATCTGCATTGTTTGGGGGTGCAATCCTTTGTTACCGCCAGGTACAACTGAATATAACATCCTGCACTTTTAAAGAAAATCAAGCTCAAGCGTTTGGAGGAGCTATTGTTGGACAAAGCAATATTACCTTGACAATAGACAAAAGTACGTTCATCAGGAACAGTGCAACTGCAGCAGCAGGAGCCATCGGACTGTCACATGACTGTGAAATTCGAGTGAAAAGCAGCAATTTTACGGAAAACATAGCAAGGGAAACATCTGCAGGTGCAATAGGATTAAATAATAACATTTCAAGCACATTTACGTCTTGTAATTTTATTGGTAATAAAGCCAGAATTGGAGGTGCAATAGGAATTAGGAAATCTGTTCGGATGCACATGGAAAATGTTGTCTTGTATAACAATTCAGCAGATGAGTTTGCAGGAGCTATTACCACCCTTGAGCCAGTTTATTTGTACATGAACAATTGTACCTGCAACAGAAATAAAGCCCCACAGAGCGCTGGTTGTCTTCACGGTTATGATCGTCTTCATGCAGTTATCCACAATACTATCTTCACTGAAAACCAGGCCGGGACAAAGGGAGGAGCAATTGATGTTAAAATCAATTCAAATCTTGAGGTTTGTGTAAGATTTGGGGCACACACACACATGTCGTAGGGTCGTTTTAACTTTATTTAATTATCTTCGGTACGCTTCTACTAATTCGTGCACAGGGCGCGTGATGAATGAAACAAACTCTTCTCATTGATTGCCAAGCAAGATAACCTCGAAGATATTGGATTTATTGCATGCAAAGGAAACACCGTGTCAATCAGACAGGAAACAAGTTACAAATTGATCATTCTATTTATCTATATTTTTAATAAACGAATCTGATAGTTTTTAACAAGTTATTTCATTATAAATAATCTGATTATGGTAATTATTTCAAGATAATGCTTTACAAGTTGAAATGTACAGTTACTAATGATTATTATTGCTTCTTCAAGTTTATTTAAACAAAGTTATCTTTAATAATCCTACCTGAGGAAGTGTGCACGGTCTGTACTCATCAAGTCTCAGTCAAGTTGTGTACAATAGAACAAATTGAGGCTGGCTTATATAGTTTTTGATGGGTCACATGACCCTCTGATGTCATGAATGATGTCATATCTGGAATGCTACCATTTGGCACAATCTCACCAGTAGAAATTGTAAAAATTGTGGGTACCCCCTATAACACTTACTCAACCCCTTGCGACACACACACACACACACACACACACACACACACACACACACACACACACACACACACCTGAAATCCTTTAAATTTTTACGCATTCTTTTAAAAAGCTGAAGTAGACATGAAGAAGATTTCAGTGTTTGGTCATGTATTTCAGGTATTTAACTGTACACTACGCGGTAATGTACAAGATGGTGGAGCAATCGCAGGAACAGATGCAAAAGAAATACTGATTCAAAACAGTCGCTTCAGTTCCGACAGTCCCGAAAACTATTTTGATTTTATTAAAGCAGAAATAATCAGGATGGCAAACACATTATTCTCATCCACGTTTGAGCAGGATCAAGCCTCCATAGGATACTTTGAAAACGTTCCAGTGAGATTTTGGGATATTAGGCTGGCTGCTGAGAATATTGTTTTTTCATGTAATAAAACATGCTTCAAAGACAGCAAAAATTCGTTTGTGATGGAATCATTTTATGCATCAGGTAAATAGAATATGTAGAATACGGTGTTTATTTAATTGCCTATCTAATTTTGTTTGCCTAATTGGCTTAATAAGGCAAGAAATTCATACTTCTGTTGTAAAGATGAATTGTGCATTTAAAGTAATAGTTTCATGCTGCACTTTTGTTTATCTAGAAGGCACAACATGGAATTCCTTCAAGATTATAAAAAGATTTAAAATTCATATGAAATTTCTGAATCTTTTGGCTTTTCTTTTATATATTTCTACCTTTCCGCGAAGTTTTGAAACAATGCATTTGCATATTTTCAGCTTCTCCACTAAACTGTTCTTCTGGATGTAACTGTTATTATCATGTTAGGAATAAAGCAAATATCATGAACTGCTCAGGAGAAGCTGACCTTGGAACATTGCAACTCCCTTTAGAAACAACATGGCTGCTTGCTGATTTAATCAATGTTGATCAGTTATGTCTGAGAACCAACTTGCGAACTATAAGGCATATAGATCTACGTAACTGTGGCATCACTTCAATCTGTGATGATCTTTTCTCAAACCTTACAAACACAAATATAACATATTTAAACTTTGCAAACAATCGTATATCAAGTTTCAATCGACAAATACAGATTATTAATTCATTGGAGGAGGTATACGTAGCAGGTAACCCCATTGAATGTAACTGTGACATGTTCTGGTTTGTGAAATGGCTTAATGCAACAGCCCCCTCTGGTGTGAGAATTGTCAAAGATTACCGGGATGTCAGCTGTTCTGGAGGTGAATGGGATGGGATTGCTGTCCATACGCTCGACGAGAAGATGCTGGGATGCGTTCCATTTCCTGGGTACTTTTTTCAAGATAAATTTTAATATAATCTAAACAAACTTGCTGGTACTAGGAAAACCGTGACAGGTTTTTTACCAGGTTTAGATTTCATTTTGCGTCAGTCAGAGATGTGATATGCCAAGCAACACTTCCCATTGCCAATTTTTTAATCTGGCTTAATCGTGGAAATAAGAGCAAAAATAGAAAATCCCTTGTGTACATTCGGATATAAAGGAATTAAAGATTGTTGATATGCACATATTTCTATTCAATAATTAAATTCTTTACAGAAAAGAAGACAGGAGAATAACACCAGTTAATACTGACTGGAAGTAGTCAGTGTTAAATTGTGTAATTGTCTTTGCTCTTTTCTGAAGAGTAGTTTCATTATTGAATGGAAATATGTATATACCAACAGTCTTTAACTCCTTTAGATCCGAATGTAACAAGACACATACAAAAAAATTTTGGAACAGAAAAATATTTATCACTTTATTCTAAACTTAAAGGTGGATGATAAGGTTACTGTCAGGACTTGGTTTGTTTGTCGTCTTGGTTATTGTCGTGGCAGCTGTTGTTTCATACAGGTTCGTTTATTCTGTTCGTTTTGCAGTTTAACGCCTCAAAACAATAAGATATCATGAATAAATACATTCTTTACGCCTTTCACTTGAACAAAATTGTGGCCGTGGTCCACTGCACGTGGCATTAGCCCCCTCTTTCATACTTTATGACTTTGCCATGTATTTTAAGGTTGGGTAGAGATGTTTCACATGCACTTTTTGATCCCCTAAACACTCGTTTGCACCTTCAGTACACAAAAATCGTATCTGAATTTTAACATGATACCTACATGAACTCCCTTATTTGCCCTTATGTACACAGTTGATACGATTTTTGTGTAATGTATTCTGGTCGGAGGAGCATACATTGGACAGGAGTGTTTGCAAACAACCAGCCATGAATCTCACATATTTTATACCTGTGGGTTGGGGTTAATACGCGGAAACTCAACCTGCAGTCTAACAGTACTTTTTGTTGTATGCAGATGGAGAGAGGTGAAATTTCTTTTCTTCAACTACTTTGGAATTTTGGGCAAAGAAGATCCAGAACAAAACGAGGATGAGATGAAATACGATGCTTTCTTCTGCTATAGGTTTGTATACTTTTCACTATTACTTATTTAAGATGTGTCCAGGAGAGTGAAATAGAGAGAGATACAATGTGAGATTTTGTTATCCATATCATGAGCTGAAGCTTTATTTGGTTAAAGTCAAAAGTTCTTTCTTTTTAATTTTTTTTTGTTGGAGCAGGGTCAATTTGTGGAGCCACTGATTACCCCTGTTTTGGACTTCGTGTGACCTTCCCCATGGGTTTCAAATCCTGGGAGGATCTCTTGCCTGCACTCTGACTTGCTTGCTTGTACACTGTTAAGCATGTGTTTGGCATGGCGCTGGGCTCATCTCAAGGCATCAGCCAGGCTTTTATGGCAAAAGAATAAAATATAAGCTGACACAATTAATTTCTTGTTGCTTTTGTTATAATGGACATCTAGTCCCCTAGATTTTCGCTGGGTGCGAGAAGTGTTCATGTCCAGTACAATAGGATACCGGAAGATGGGCCGGAAGTTGGACCTCGAGAAGGATCACGGGTTTATGCTACATCTACTGGAGCGAGATTCTCAAGTTGGCGGCGTGATGTCACATAACGTTGTTGACGCTATAGATCACAGCAAACGCATGATCATGATACTCTCTGCGTAAGTAATTGGCGGTCGGTCGACTCTGCTTACCTGTAGCCTGTAGTCACTTTTTTCCTGTCAAAATCAACATTTTCTGTTTTTAGCCAGTCCCAATTTTACACCCTGGCACATTTTCTTAATTTTGACAGGGGAAAAAGCATCAAAATGGCTTGAAAATCTCCACATATAGGTTTTGGGTAGTGATGAATCTTCTGGTGGTGGTTTTGAGTCTCTAAAATAAGTGGTTCCTGAGATATCACAATTTTTTTGCAAAAAAGTGGTCCAAAATGGGGTAAAAATGCATTGTAACTGATTTTTCACCCAGAAAACTGCCTTGATATTGCTGGAATCTGCATTTAAATGTACTTCAATGTGCTGATCACAATGGTACATGATAAAAGTCTGTATTGTCAATATTTTTGTTTCTCCCCTTAATATTGAGAATTTGATGAAATGGACATCAAATTTGAAATCCCCCTAACCTGCACCCCTCCATACCTCCCAAAAGGATTTGACCAATGTTTTGTAACAGATTTTCAAAAAATTTTGCCACTGAACATAAAAAACATCCACCACCATTTGATTAGGCATGCCCAAAAACCTATATGTGGTGACTTTCAAGCCTTTTTAGACCACTTTTACCCAGTCATAATCAATATTTTCTGTTTTTAATTCCATAATACTCACAATTTCACATTTTCTTGATTTTGACAGGGAAAAAAGCATCAAAATGGCATGAAAATCGATGTATATAGGTTTTGTGGTGGTGATTTCAAGTCTCTACAATAAGAAGTTCCCGAGATATTGAGGTTTCAGGGGGAAGTGGTACAAAATGGGGTAAAAATGCATCACAGAAGAATGGCACCTGTGTAGCAGTGCTCCTTAGGTCCCAATGTACCACTTTCCCAAGTTTCAAAAGTCTATGTACATATTTTATGAAGATAACTTGGTGGTGACTGTAAACATAAGGATTAGGTCAGAATTAGAGCAAAATTGGAAAAAGCACAATTTCCTGCAGCCCTCTTAAACACAAGGAAAAAGCAAAGAAGGGAGGGGGTACATACACATGCATTAGGTTGTGCCAGCATCCATCAAGGCCAAGCTGCCTCACCTGCCACCTTCTTCTCCTGAGTGTGGGTGGGTGGATGGCGGGTGTGTGTGGTTAGGTCTGCATGCAGATAGACCTGTATGCATACATTGGCTTGTGCCAACATGTATTAAAGTCAAGCCACCTCACCTTTCATATTTGGCAGCCATTTTGTTTGTTTGCAATGAGTTTCTTCATTTCTGTTTCTTTATGTGATGTATTTGGCAGTAATTTTGTTTGTTATAAATTGCAATGAAGGAGTTT
>JBCAUI010001796.1:0-10387 GCA_038406195.1 Haplosyllis anthogorgicola
TGTGCATCCATGTGCAACCGCTTGGAACCATTTTGGACAGGGAATTTGGTCTCCTCTGGCTAAAAGAAATATGGTTTCTGTCGATTTAAGGCTTTTTAAGTAAAAATAGAATGATCCGGGATCAAATCAATATCCCAATGCTATTCCAATACGGATTGTGAAGTTAACCCGTTACTATTTATTTTAAAGGAAAAAGCCACTTTGCGACATACGTGAAACTGAACATAATACGGTACTATGTGGTTCAATTAAATGCAGATGACACTTGAACAAATAATGAGAATATGTACAATTCAGTGGCTGTCAATATTTCACTTCTGTTCCCATAGCTACATGCGTTAGATTGTGTGTTTTAATTGTAATTACAGCCAGAAAACATTCCCTCAAAAAACAGAGCATTTACTTGCTAACGACTCATTTTATCATATTTTTATGTTGTAAGCAAATACTGTGCAGAAAATTTTAGGTTTCTGCGCATGTAAACAGAAACACATCCAGCCATTTATGCCTTTGTACTGATTTTATTGCGTATTGATAAATATATCATTTACAGTATTATTAGACCATTGTGTTTACATAACCGCTAAGACGAAACATGTACATTGAAAGAGTGATCTTCTGTAAGTTAAAGACATCACACAAGAAATATTCAAAACGGTGTGGGTTTGTGTTCCATGCATGCTCGCCATCCTGAGATCGTGAGTTGCGGTGGGGGTTGCGGTGATGTGGTTGAACCTGAAATCTTAACTCACTAATGTTTAAGTTCAATACCAAATACTATGAAAAATAAATTCCCAGAAAAAGTCCAGAAATGCAAGTTGGTACTTGTGGTAGAGGAGGCATTCGGCTAAAGATATTTATTTCATGAATGTGTAAATAAAAATTTCAGCAATCTAATTATACTTATAACACACTTCAGTGGTGGAACAGGAGGGGGTGTTTTGTCCTCATCGCATCTTGTGCGGAAAAACGATAGGAGGTTCTGAAAATGTGTAGTTTCTCTGCGCACCAACATTAGATCTACATAGATTCATATTCTTACTTGCTACTTTCGTTCACGATTTCTGTGACTTACAGCCAGTGGTTCCAGTGGTTTCTATGAGATTCTCCCTCCAAGGCGTTTTTACAATGATGTACTTACGATTTTTCATGAGCTGTTCGACTGCTAAATATTTGTACCCATTATCACACATAAACGTAAACGCAAACACACACCCGCATGTTAAATTGGTAATCCGTATGAGTCTCATGGTGAAGTATATATTAGTTAAAACAAAGCCTACGCACTTGCTTTTAACATTTTCCCCAAAATGGTTTAAAGGATACGACACTATTTACAATTTGTTTGATCCGCACAATACGCTTTAAAATTTAGTAGTAGTGTAAAATGTTTCATCAATGGTGTGTCCATTTTGCAGGTTCTTTTCAGCTATTTCACTGGCTTCTGTATCCGATTTCTCCATTGATTTCTTTCCGCCGAAAGAATCAAATACATCAAATCGTTGTGAAAGTATTCCATTCTCGAACAAAGCTGTTGCACACAATGATGCTATGATTATTGTGAAGAGGCTTATCAGCATAGTTAACGTCTTGAAGGGAAAAAGTTGATATCCAGAATTGTTATCGTACCATGGGTACTTAATCAGCGGATCCAACTGCAGCAGAGGTTCACCTGTATGAATTTACAAATGTTTCATGCTAAATTTGTAATATCAATACCTCTTGTGTCATTTATTAGTGAAAATTGATAATGTATAATATTGTAGTAAGTCACCTCAAAATAGCTTATTTTGGGAATAACTCATTCACAAATCTGGAGGAACTCTGGGGAATTCGGGTTTCTGAAGGATCGGGTGAGTAAGGTGAATTAGAAAGAACTGTTTTGCCAGAGACGGGTGCCCTAGTGATGGTCAAAGCAATATATATGTACCTCCGGTTAACCTGAAGAACATTCCAATCACAAATCCAGCCATGGCTCCGTAGGCGTTGGTGAAACTGGTGTGTACTACTAAGGCCAGTTGTGGAAACAGAATGACATACACAAGATCAGAGCACAAGAACCAAAGTCCATAAATGCTATTTACAACAATAGCCATAATAGTAGCGGCTGCTCCAACAAAGAATATTGATATCCTCATCACCCAGATAACTTCTTTTTCAGAAGCCTAAAAACAAAATTTCATTTAATTTAGATGAGAGTAAATCTGAATGATTTACATTATTTCCATTTCTTACCCTTTTCCCCATTTTATTTCATAATAAGTTTTCTAAAAATGAAATATCCCAAGTATTTGGCATTCATTCTAAGTATTTAGAAAATAACAGTATAGATTATTTTTCAGTTTAAAAATCTTCAATTTTTCAATTGAAATGTTATGAAAAGTGTTATTCGTATTGTGACATCATGCACTAGTATTGATGACAGACAAGAAAATCCTATTGTAGCTGTTATATGGTACCTAGACAGAGCTCCCTTATTGCCCTTATGTACATTATTAATACGATTTTCTTGTAATGCTGCATGGTTCCAATAGTGATACACGTACTAACCGATTTGTTGTGGACTGCTTCCCTTAGGGGTTTGTAGATGTTCCTTGCAAACATTGTGCTGGCCGACAAAACTGAAGAATCCGCGGAAGACATCACAGCGGCAGATATAGCTCCTAAACCTACAATGTTATCATTTGATCAGTTTCAAATTTGACGACTTATGAATCACTTTAACAATTAATAATTTAGTAGTAAGTTGATAAGTTACCATTACGCACTGATAAAATCTGATTATAATTTTTCTGACAAATTAAAAATTTATTGACCCAAATGATAAATATGCGAAATATTCCTTACTTACCCAGCATTTGTTTTGTAACGCTACAGCCGAGACACTGTAATCTATTGAACATCAAGTTGGCGGTGTTGTACAATTACGAATGTTATCTGTCTACGAATTGGTACGAATTGTTCTTACCTATGACGCCTACAGCAGTTGGACAGAGATAATGCAACACCCTTGGCAGAACAAGTTTATAATCTTCCTCCCGGAATGGCACGGGACCGTATTTAGCATAGTCCGTTTGATTCCAGTCAGTAGACTTCGCTATCGCACCGATCAGTACGGCAGGAACAGCCATGAAGATACATCCAAATGCTGCCACAAACGATAATATTTGGGCTGTTGTCTCTGTTTTCGATGATAAAACTCTTTGGAAATAGACCTGTAATCGAAAACACCTAATCTTTTGAAAGATTTATATAATGCTGTGACCTAGGGTTGTTTTTCTTAAATTAACTACAAAAAGAACAAATACATGTTGATGGCAGAATAAAAGAAAATAAATCACCTGCCAAGGTATTCCACCGAAAATTAGTAAAAGAAAAGAGTCAATGTAGTTTCCAATGTAATATTCCTGATCCACACCATCGTAGTAAACTTTTCCTATCCATCCTGTTTCTGGATCCCCAGTTGCTGTGTCGCGGATATCTTTAACTGCTTCATGAGTAAATGCAAATCCAACTCCAAGCCACTGAATGTTTAAATACATGAGGCTTGAGGAACCAAAGAAACCAGATATTGATAACTTCTTTTGAATAATGTTATTGATGATCAACTTTATTTGTGTAAAAATAAGTGGTTTGTACGAAAGCGGTTGTTTGATTAAATAAATTAAAAACCAGACAACACTTTCCGCACTGATGTGATTTTAATTTTCATAAGTTTTTTTGAGTGATTTTCTCAACTTGGTACGTCTTACCAATCCTATGAAGATGCAGATGAGCTGGACGACATCTGTAAACGCTACTGAGTACAAGCCTCCTACTACTGTGTAGAATACGGCTATACAAGCTGATATGATAACGGCTATTGTGTGATCCAGGCCGAGAATAACCGACAAGCTTGCGCCTGTAAAACAGAAGAAAGACTTTAAAATAGTAAACTCTCAATAAGAAACGTATACTAGCGCCGTGCTCGTTTATTTGACGATTAATATGAATATTAATATGAAATATACATGTATTATTAATTTAGCACACTTTTTTTACTAAGCGCTACTGTACTTTTCGGCCAGGGATTCTCAAAATTTTCACCTACGTTTTAAAAAAAAATTGTCGTACTTATTTTTTCCTGTCATGCCAGCTTAGGATTTCAATTTCATTTTCACAAACAATAAAGCTTTATTTTGTTGTTTCCCTCAAACAACAGCATACCATTAATTTCTGTATTTCCAGAAGCAAGATGCAAGAACATTGTTCCAATGCATTTGCTACGCAGGGAACACTCAATGCGTTACTGAATTTTTGAATAGAAGTGACATTTTAAACCGCATAAAATCAATAGAACGACGTTTAGTTTTAAATATTTTCAGAAACAAAAACCAAGGAAAACTATAATCACTAATTTGGATTTAAAAATTTACATAACACAGCATCAAGTAAAATAGAAATAAGAATTTGGTTTAAGTTACACTACACATGCACATGCATTACAGTAGGATGCATCTTTTGCATTAATGAGAAAACTTCATTGTTTCAACTTGAAAGTTCATTGTTTCAACATGAAAATTACCTAGTGCAGAGAGAATAGCGCCAGACCAGAAGACTTCTCCAAGTAAAGCAGGGATGTACAGGAAAGCAGTCATTACTCTTCCGTATCTGTCATGAAAAGGGTCCAGCATTGTCACATAACCGGCCCTGCGCATTTTCTTAGCGAAGAAAATACCACCTACAAAAATGCCCGACATATTTAATTAAATTTTATCTTTAAAGTTTAATGATTAAAATGCACAAACTGCATAAAATTGTATAAAAGCAATACATACTTACCTAGAAGTAGACTTACAGCATAGCCAACTGGGGCCTGGGTCCATATCAAACCGTAATACGGGGTGTACACATATTCTGCCGTGCCATTTATATAACCTCCTCCAACCCAAGTTGCTTAACAAAAGAAAATGAGTTTGTTATGGTACAGTAAAACTCTTCATTTACGGCCACCCTTCTTTGCGGCCACTCCTGGTTTACGGCCATGTTGGCCCCAAGCATTTTCTTTAAAATTGTATCAAAATGCAGTCCTCCTTTACGGCCACTCCTAATATACGGCCAAATTTAATGGGCAAAATGGGTGGCCGTAAAGGATGAGTTTTACTGTAATAAGTCTGCAAATAACAAGAACCTTGCGTACTTCTATCTCAAACAAAGATCCAGATTTTGCGACATTTCAAAGAAATCAATGTCGCTAAAATGTCAGTCACATGTTTCTTCGGTTTGCTAATGCACTTCCATTTGGGTAATGCATTAAATGAAGCACTCCCCTCGATTTACCATCAATCCCATGTTGGTGTGTTTTATACTGTGACTACAGGTAGTCCGAAAAACCAAAAAAACGCGTGTGTTTACTACACACTAAATATGCGAGTGTACTACACACTAAATATGCGAGATTGGAGTGCAATCCATTAGAAATGCAATTTATACACATACTACTCTTTTGTATACCTTGTGATATTTGTACCATTAAAATAAGGAATTAAGTAATTAAATGAAGGACTAATTAAGTAATTGGGGTCGGTAAAACTTCACATTTGCGAGAAATTCATCGTGCAAACTGATGCATTTGTACTTACTTCTTGAGCGCCTGTGCTGCCCTGGGATCGGTGGCAGGTCGTTTACGGCTGTCCATTGCAGCAGCCATGGCCGGTGACATACCGGGCGTACCCCGATGCATACCTATATTAATAATTATAAAAAAAGAATCCTCCTGTTACAAAAAAAAATGTTATAATTAACATAATTATCGTCTGTCTAAAAAAAGAGGTGTCCCATAAAAAGAGCTTGTGCCCTAATCTGGCAAAATAAGGTACATGAATTGTGACACCATAATTTCTCTTCTTCCCCAATGTCCTGAGGACGGTTGATCCTGAATCATTTTCCACAACGAATATCTTCATATTTTATGGCTTTGATACACCACTTTAAAAAGTGTTGGCTTTTCCGAGGCAGTCTGTAACTTTAACCGCTGGCAGGGATCTCAACCCAGTCTTGACGTAGCCCATTAAATGATAACGGTGATTGGGCAAGAATGGATGTTTTTTTCTTTCACGAGACTACTTCACACCTAACCTCACATCGAAACCTGAAAGTATTTACGTGCCACTTTGATTTAGAAATCGAAAATTACATTTACTCTTAAATTAATGAACCAAAGTGAAAATTGGTCTGGGGGTTCTCATTTTCACTTAGAGACAATATATGTTGAAATGTCAGAATATTTTGTCAACGGTATCAGCACTACATACATGCAAATCAAGGCATCGTTACATGAGTAAACCTAATCCAATTATGTTCTCTTTTGAGCTTTTCTCCCAAAAAGTTTTTTTTAGTTTAGATTAGCGTTTAATTTTCACGACCTTTTTCGTGAAGTAAGATCAGCATAACCTCCTTTGAGCAACACCCCTTCTGAGCGGTACTTTCCCTTATACGACACTTTTTGGGTGACATGTTTTAGTATTAAATGTATGTAATCATATCTCCTTTGAACGACAACCTCCCATTTACGACATTTTTGGGAAGCAAAAGTTGGATGTCGCTCAAAAGAGGTCCTACTGTACCGATATTTGATTTTAACTGACATGTTGTAACAGGCTCAAACACGACTCTGTCTTGGGAGCATGCATTAGCGTAGAATCAAATACCGATGTATTGATCGGTGAATTGAAAATAATCGGGATAATCAATTCTAACTGTTACCATTGGATCATTGACACTAATTAATTTAGGTGCATATTGAAATTAAATTTGACTTTTTTCAAATGATTTCAGTGAATAATTTTTGTCTTCATTAAAATTTATAAAGGTGCATATTTCAATTAAAGTTGACATTAAAAAAAAAAAATTCAGTGAATAATTTTTGTCTTCATTAAGATTTACAAATGGTAGTAAAGCATGCTGGAAATCTACATTATTGGCTCAATGGAAACATCAAGGATGCAATGAAAAATTAGTATGAGTCCCTTTAAATGTGGTGTAACAATTTTTTTTTTTTTTTTGGTGTTGAGGGGGCAATTCTTCACTTATCTGTATATTTTTACCATACAGAGTAAATCTGATGATGAACTGGATAATTGATTGATTTTAGTGGTCCGATGATCGATGACAGCTTTAGGCTGATGACCCACCTCTACTTTTGTGGTGAGCACTCCTGAGCCATGGCCGGGGAATGATACGCGCTCCTGAGACCGCGCGCTCCCAGTCCTGGTACAACGTTAATTAATTCTGTGTCCATGTAATAATTCTGTACTAACCAGGTCAATATGGAGTAAAATTCAAATGCGCAAATAATAACAACCATCCACATTGAGAATTATATATTACGACCAATTTTCTCCCTATATCTCAATACATATATTGCATAACAGCAGAAAAGGTGCAACTTCAAAGTAACGCTGCATCAATTTACATTAGTATTTTCAATGTTAGCTTGAGTCAATTCCACATGGCATTGCGACTGTTATTTAAAAACCCCATTGCCACATCTCCTCACGATAAATCAGTGAACCAAGCAGATTCATTAGCAAACATGTAAAAGGTATCTCTTCCTGAACGTCACCGTCAATATTGCTCGTAGCGGCTGTTTGCAATAAATTGTACAAAGTGACACTGTTGCTAGTCCGCGTCAATGAACAAATCCACTTCTCATCCATCTATTGTCGGGAATTTGACTGACCAGTGCACGAAGTCTATTGGAAATGTAATAGGTTTCGTGATTTGCAAAGCCAAATGCTCATTTCCAGACATGTCCCTGTGATGTATATTCGGCTGATAAAAATAGATCACAGAGCAATTGGATGCAGCTATGTGTTATGAGCAACTGTGGCCAGCAAGAAAATGTGTTGAAGTAAATCACCCTTTTCATCTCAGCGTTTCTCGGTGTTTGTGTACCTTGATACTCATGTACTCAAATTAAAGATTCTCTCTGAACCTACTATTCCAGTATTCAAGGCCAATGGACTGATAATTTTAACTGAACTCCCAATAACAGAGATGGAAAAGGACCTCAGTCAAAAACAAAAATTTTGGCCAAACAAAATCGGAAGTTTTTCATCTGTGCAATACAGCGTCTCATCCAATTCGTATCGCGCCGTGATTGAAGTCTGACGAAAAGAATAGCCCTACGTCGAAAGAGTATGCATTTCTGGTTTTTCTTGTTATCTATTCCTTACATTGTTATACTTTTTCATTTTAGTAGGAATTCGATTATTTGTTGCGAAATTTACGTGTTTCCGAAATTAATTTGACCGATCGATCGACTGCAGAAACCAAAACATTGGAATCAAACGGCAATTTGCACCTCTACGATGATTGACAATGTTAACTAAATATTACACAGTAACCTATCGTATTCTATTCCTTGATCATAGTTGGACCATCAGACTCTAGATCCAGTTTGTTCCAGATTTCAGTGACGAGTATCTGCGTAAAAGTATATTCCTGATCGAACACTTTTAACTGTTGTCAATAACTTCTTATCGCTTAATGCTACATTTTCACAGACATTACCATTGAACTTCATATATTTCCCGTAATCAGATGGCACATGACTACAAACTAATTCTTTTCAGAAGAAAAATTAAAAGTTATTCCAATAATGCCGAACTAAAACAGTTAATATACGAAAAAAGGACCCATCGTGTTTGTAAAAATGTCCGAAGCTGTTGCTCACCGCAGGTATTCAACGAGAAAACTTTCACATAGTTTCAATCTGTCTCTCAGTCTGAAGTTCAAAAAGAGAAAGTTGTTAGGTATACCTTTGTTGAGGACGACAAGTTCGTACTACTGGTAGTAGTCCATTGATGTACGGCCACCACAATAGGAAGTGTAGTAACACCTTTGATGCAATCACTTGGCCCTTTTGCAGACAATGGCTGCCTGGTCCCTCCTGTAGGAGCAGAAGGCTATGGCCCCCAGACTTACAGCTGCAGCAGCTGCATCCTCATCAGCTAGCCAGCCAGAAGGAGGAGCAATCTAGCCTCCCAGCCTGCAGGTCCAGACCAGACACCCAGAAATTACTAGCAGGAAACCATATTAGTGGCCACATGTGCCGCTACAGCAATATGTATTAGAGGCCTCGAGAGTGACGAAGCAATGTAATGTTGGCACAATAATGGATCACCTCTCCCCAAATACCTACGAGGGGAGGGGGTGTGGCGGTGAACATATCAAGCACTTAACACCGGCTTTAAGGGACACTTCTCTGCCTCTCATCCGCAGTTGCAATCTATATAAGGAGGAAACCGTGTTTAAGCAACCACTCCAAGCGATTCTTAACTCTCACAGAACTCAACAATGTCAACATCATGTCTGACCTTATCGGGATAGACATCATAGTGATACGGACTTTCACGTAATGGTGATCATCCTACTTTAATGTTGAGTGAGGCATCAAACACTACTAAAATAGTTAAGCACAAGTTGTCCCCAAAGTGACCGTGATGGTCACGGCACCCGTGAGGCCGTTATATGGAAAAGGAAAAGCTTGAACACCCGTCATACAACACGGTGAAGCTATTCCCTATCAGATATCTCTGTCGGCTTGTGCCCCCTGCTTCATCAACAGCTTTTCCAAGCCGGGCCACTTTCTCTAAATTACATCTGTGACGTATACACAGTAATAGATGGGAAGCAATCGCCGTCCGACAAATTGCTTTCAACTTCTTAGGAACGAACCCCTTCCATATTTAACCCGATCGTCACATGGAACGTTAAATGAAACGCTGCAATATCAAAGCAGATACATTTCCCCGCTTCCGTGGATGTAAACCCATTACTTCTTCATTGAATCTTTATCGCTTCAAAGTTACGTCTTTCTACTTGTTGCCGCTTTCCGTCAATCACATCAACCGCAAAAGGGTTATGTTAGCAGCAGCTGAATACTTCAAAAATCATTTCCTGGCAACATTGTCGGCAAAATATAATTTGGTCGAAAATCAATTCTGTTCCCACAGGCACAAAGCTTTTAGCTTGATCATACATATGTATGCTTATGCAAGATCTGCTCCAGTGTGTCATATCACATCATCATACTACTAACAAATTTAAGAGGCGAAAGTGTCACGTTCCTGACAGTGGGGCAGTCTGCAGAATGACCTGCCAGCCAATGAGGTGGCCTTCTCACTGCCAGACATAAATTATGTTAATGAGTTGCAATCCCATGATGCCTTGCTAGAGCCAGGTGGGAGGGGGGGGGTCAGTCTGGAGGATGACCTTTGTGCACTCACATCTGAGGTGGGGGGTAGGGGGGTGGTCTGTCTGCTGAACAAGTCTGAATATGTTCTGCCAGAGGTCCAGAACAGGGAAATGCAGAATTTCTTACAGGCTTTTTAAATGTAAAAAA
>JBCAUI010001807.1:0-10387 GCA_038406195.1 Haplosyllis anthogorgicola
ACAAGCCATCACAAACATTCCAGCCTTGTTACTGATAAATTGATACCTGCCACTTCACAGACCAGCTGCAATCAACCTAAGAACAAAGAGGTAACCATCAGCCTGTCCTGTCATAAAGTGATTACAGATTGATAGATGTATATCTGGACTATTAAGATGGAACATCCAAATGATGGAACTCTTGTAAAATCAAAGGATATTATAGTACCAACTTAAATATGAATGATGTAAGGGTGAAATATTAATTATTGTGATGTAATATGGTCATTTATTGGGGGTATTTGGGCAAATTTTAGTTAGAAGAGTGTTTTTGTGTGGATTAACAATTGTACTGATCATGCGTTTGAAGTTTGTCTCACTGCATGAGGGGACAGGGTTACCATTTCGTAAGAGTGTGGTATGTCCTGCTAGGCCTATGGGCTGAGGATTAATTCCTCCAGGACAATTTCACAAGCGGTCCTATGTTGGCGCATGGCTTTACTTTGAATTGCACAATAAAATTTGAAGTGAAATCAGTCAAATGCTTTCACAACTTCGTTAATTATTCCCCAAAATAATAGCGACATTAGGCCCTTTCACTAGAAGTGAGTTTAATGAAACAAATCCATTCCTATTGTGATTATTAATGATGAACTTCACTTTGATTTCAATCAAAGCCAGGAACATTGTAACATTAAAATAGAACAAACCCGTCAATTCTGAGAGAAAGAGTAATGGGTGGTAACAATAGAAATGAAAACGATTTCTTCCTATGTAAAGAAACATGACTCAACATTTCATTCTCTGTGTCAAATATTGTATTTTTAAGTTATTGAATGTTGTTTTATTGAAGTTTGCAGCATGTGGTTTCTGAAGTATGATGATGTAAATGGTTTTACAATGGTAAAAATTGGGAGTTGAACAGGGGCCGTTGAGCCAAATTGTAGAACTCTGCATGGTTCATTCCCCTTTTTTCAGAGAAATTTCAATTGTAAATGGTCTCAGGTGATTACAAAATAAATAATTAATGTTAGTAATTAGAAATATTAGTACCTGAAAATAGATTTAATATGTTTTATGTTTAAACAATACCTTAATGTACCCCTATTTAAAGTAAAGTTCCACTGAACATCAACTTTCACCATTTTTATTCAATTTTGCTTGTAATTTAAGTGTGATTCCTGTGCCATTTTGTACGTTTTATAAAAATATAATATTATGCCCCCCCCAAAAAAAAAGACCAGTACAGAACTTTTTAGATGAACCATACCGCTCCACTAAACCAACCTTCTAGATTCGTTACAGATATTTATTAATACAGCTTTACTTGTTTTAAGGGAAATTATTCACAGACACCCAGAACTTTAAATTGTTTAGTATTTTTTTGCATGTTGTACGTGCTACATTGAATAATAACCATTTAGTTGTTTATCAATAATGAACTTAAAATCAGTGCCACAATAGATTTCATTTTCGCACATGGAATTCTATGTTAAGCCATTCAACAGACACACTCATGACTGAAAACACTTTTATACCACACACGCGGAGGGTAAAAACAATTATTCTACTTTCAGGGGTCTAAATGTTCATCATTTTATGTTTTGGCAAACAAATCCATTTAATACTCCTTCAAAATAATAAAACACGAATTCAATTATGCAATATCTCTATCTATTGTGTACTTACACAAACCCTTAATAAGCACACTGAGTGCTTTTCAAATTATAAAATTCTTATCAATTTGGAAACATACAGATCAAAAGAGAAATCAAAAGGATTTCACACTCTGCTTTTAATGTGCTATTGTTCCAAAAATGATAAAAATTTCTTGTTTTGATATACTTTTCATAGCTTTTCCGCATGAAGAAAAAATGATGATAATCTAGAAGTTTTACAAAGGGAAAGGTTCCCGTAAGGTACCGAGTGGTGTAGAATTTTCTTGTCCCAATAACTTTAAATCTTTAAAAGAAAACAGAAAAAATCAAATTTATTTTAAAGTTTTATATTTTTCATACATTCCTGTTGTTCTTTAAATATGTAAAGTTGCTGTCGTTACCTACCATTTTATGCTCTAATCCGACTGCAAGAATCAAAATGTGAATATCCATGACTTAACTGCACGAAGAATTGTTATCAACAAAACATTAGGTAATCAGAATCACGGTAAATATAGGTATAATTAGTCAGTATTCAGTTTTGTATCCGGGGAGTGCAACCAGAACAGACATCTTATTCATCGTACATTTTCTTTGAGCCAAAACAGTACACGGAATTTGTATCAGTTTCGAAACGTCTAGAACAAAAGGGAGGACATAAGAATTTCATGCTGTGCTTTTGATGCCTCATTGTTCCCAAACTGATACAAATTCTGTGTACTCTTTCTTCAGTATTTCTTAATAATAATACACACAATGTAAACCAAATTAACTGAGATAAGTGGTTCTGTACTGTAGGTATGTCAGGTCTCCTGTAGTTCATTTTGCTTTGTAGTCACCCATTTGTAGTTCTTCCACCTGATCTTTCTGAGGTATTTTTATCTGGAACTTTTGCTTCTCAGAGATACAAACAGAAAACTGAAACTGATGCCTTTTTCTTCAAATTTTGTTGAAATCCCTACATCATACGACTAATTCTTAATTATTTTTTTTCATGTATTTGATGAAAACCGTCACAGTCACGTTTTTGGGTGGCAAATGCTGAAATTTCTATCAATTTTGGAACAATAACACATCGAAAGGACAGAGTGGGATTCTTTCATTTCCTTTTTTGATCTGCACCTTTCAAAATGATTAGGAATTTCATGATTTGGACCAGCCAACAAACATTTTGGAACCCCTGGTACTTCAAGTCTAATTTAAATTTCTATTGCTCTAAACTTTACAGAAATTTCCTAATCTGAAGGTAGGAACAGAAAACCACACTGAGGTCGTCACATCAGAATGACCTTGTGGAATATGAGTGACTGCATCACCAACTGTACCAGCAGTAACAATGAGACGAATGTCACTATTGGAGGATCTCTGGACCTATCGTATCAATCATATTCTGTGTATAATATAATCGCTCAAATTCAAATGTACTCAACATTAATTATATTGCCTATTGGTTTTATTTTAAATTTATTTTGTATAATTGTATTTGTCAAATCTAAAATTTCTTCAACATCCAATGGAATGCATATGACATGGATTGCTGTAGCTGATAATGTACTTTTAATTGACATTTTCATGATCAGCACTCAGGTATGGTCCGAATTCATAAACATACCAAATCTCCAAAGTTTGAATACTGTAGTATGCACAGGTTTGTTCTTTACTGTTACGTTCGGGTTCCTTTGGAGTGGACTTCTCCTTGCATCTGCAACATTCCAGAGATTTCTATCAGTAGTTTTTCCCCTTAAGATGAAAGGATGGGGTCTGGAGTTTAAAAATAAGATTTTAATGGTGGCTTACTTTGTAATATCTCTTGGTTTATCAAGTTTTGGAATGTCATGCTATGATGTCATAACTGATGAAAATGGGATGAACATTTGTGTTTTTACAAAGAAGTACATCCGGGTATGTAACATGTGTAACATTGTAGTCAACAGTGTGTTATCGAATGGTCTCTGTTCGTTTTTAATATTTGTATTCACTGTTTTAACAGCCACTTCTTTGTACAAGTACAAAAAGAACAGATCTAGAATGACCCAAAATAACACAAATAACATAGATAACAAAGAATTTCGTATCACTCTCATGTTGATAACGGTTGCCGTATTATTCCTAATTTTGAGAATCCCAGAAATGATCATGTTTCAACTGAATAACTATTTTGATGGTGAAGGAATCCAAAACTCTGTCTCTCACACAGTCTTTTCAATCTATCCATTGTTTGTTGTTTTTATAGTAATCAATTATTCCATTAATTTTATTGTTTACATGATATTTCTTCAAACTTTCAGACGTACATTTGTAGAACTGTTCACCTGTTCCAAATTAAAATCCATTCCCAGTAGGCATTCTTTGCCTACCTTATCAGAAATGGTATCTACTAATTGAGAACAAAATGAAACCTATCCTATGATTTTGATGTAACAGGAGGAAAATCTATTGTTCTAATCTACAACTGGTCTCCAAAATATGAAAAGGTTTATCTCTGTGACCTCATTTCCGAACCATTTAATCAGATCTGAAGGCCTCTAGATCATGCAGCCATCTTTAGATTGGCTTATGTCATGGTTGACATATTGCAATTAACTGTTCCACTTTCAACAAAAGCTTATTGTGTGATTTATGAAATCTCACATTTTAACAATGAAGTGTGGATGCATGTCAAGCATCGTTATTCATATGTGACACAATGTTAAGCAAATGCATACATTTGTGAACTAATGTACCTATGTTTTGATCAGCTCTACTCGTATGTACAGTGGACCTGACATTTTATATCAGACCAATCAAGTGGACTTTAAAGGCCTAACAAATCCCACAAGGGCTTAAAACTCCCACAAGGACCACGCTTTGACATATATTAATTATCCTTTGAAGTGAAGTAGCAGTGCCATTTGCTGGATTAAAGATTTGTATAGATGGTTCGGTTATGTTTCCCATTAAAATACAAAAGAACAGGAACAACAGGAAGAATAGAATCTTGATGTTAGCTTACTTTGTCATCTCTGTCACTCTATCAAGTTTTGCAGTCCTGTGCTTTGAAGTTGTTACTGATGAAAATGGTAAAAATTGTGTCTTTAAACAAATAAGTACAGCCGAGTATGTGACATTTATAATATTATAATGAACAGTTTTTTGTCCAATGGTCTCTGTTCTTTCATTACACTTATATTCACTGTTCAGACTGCTGAAGAGGAGTCTGTGATAGACTCGAAAAGTACTTTCTTTCAAAGAAATAAATGTCGGATTGACATGAATTCTTCTACTAATCATACAACAGTGTCCGAAAGGAATCTCTTTAACTGAGGAGAAATTAATTCCACGCCCTGAATTTGGAGGTGAACAAAACTGGGTAAACAAGGGGTAAAATGTCTGGCTAACGCTCTTCATTTTGAGAACAATAGACACTTTTGTCTGAGTCAAAGATACAGCATGAAGTTCCATTGAAACGACATTAAATCGATTTCAGGAACTGATTCCAATTTTTAAACCTACTCTTCGGATAGTTTTGTTAGTTTCAGTGCTTAAGAAAATATGAGTTGTTGCTTGCTGACATCCCTGTACAGTACACAGTACATGGTTTTTGTGTTTTTTTGTTTTGTATCCTGTAATGTTTACTGGTTGATTACATCAAAATATGTTAGAGAAATATTTAAAGTGTACTTGTATAGCAGAACGTATAGATGGAAGTCGTTAACTGTTGAGGTCTAATGTCAGTCGTAAATCTATCAAAGATTAAGCTAGAGTCGGTTTTTATTGTAAATTTCATTTTGTATTATATAATTCTATGTAAAAGTCATTTGGTCCCGACATTAACATTGTAACGCTTATTGGTAATTTAGCATTTACAGAAATGTAATAAAATTCTCCAAGTAAGAAAGGTTGTTCTGTTTTCTTTTTTACTGTATTATGTGAGATGCATAGTTTTTAGTCTAGATATGTTTAAAATATTTCAGTTCAAGAAAAGCTCGGCTTCTACCTGAAACTTTTCTTTAACTGAAACCCTTTAATATTTCGAAACAAAACCATACTTAAATGATTTACTTTGAAATAATGTGTATGAGACAAAACTAAACTAAATGCTGACATATTTCTATAGCTCTTGTTAAAGGACAACTATATTATTGGTGAATATAAGTGTTTAATAATAAAGAAACTGGTTATTGAAGGTTTTTTTTCCAAATTAATTTCCTTTGTAATTCTATTAATTTACCTAATTTGCCAAATGTCCAAGACAAAAATTATTGATGTATACATTACATATCTACAATTTGTTCTTCAATTGCAATAATGATTCATGGCAAATTGTATTACCCTTATTTCTGCAAGTGCACAGATTATTGTTAAATACATTGATATCAGTATATTGCATCTAATGAATTTGCTACACCAGCAGACCATAGCTGGTGGACATGCCAGTAATGGTATTGGAATAATTCCTGCTTACTTAACTGAATTTAGAAAACCTGCTTTGATGTACACACATCACAGCATGAAATTCCGTTTTTGCATCAGTAACAATGCCATTGATAGTGTATTCCCGATGTTATTTTCTTCCCCAGTGATGTCCGCATACATGTTCAATTTACGAATGACTTGATAAATCTGGTAAAATTAGACAGACAAATTAATGACGGATAATTTTCCTCCTTCTGTTTGAAATTTGTTAACTTAATTGAGCTCTATTTACAGGAAGTAAAATAGATTAAAGTAAAACTTCTGAAGCTAGGCATCAACATGAAGTAAAGCAATTATTATGACAAATCCAGTTCCCGTTGTGAAATGAAGTTTTACAGAAGTAAAGTTACAAACGTTTGTTGTCTGTAAGAAGGTACAATTTAAGCTATTACCATTAAAACTATCCTATGTGCAACTCTAATTAGCCAATAGGATAGTCTGTGAACTGCCACGTAAAATACCACGACTGCAGGCTTACAGTGCCTCTGGTGGATAATTCTGATTCCAGTCAGCGCACTCTAGTGCGTAGAGAGACCCATCCTTTTGACAGTTGACATGCTCTTGAAATTCCTATTAATTTGGAATCACACAGAACAAAAGTTGTGCTTTTGATGTCATATTGTTTTAAAACTGATAGAAAATTCATCCTTTGCTTCTCTTAGATTAGACTGTACAGCACCGCGTTACAAAACACCCAATATATTTCTCACTCTATGGAGATTTCGCACTAGGCGATGCCGCCCTCTATGCGTGCTCCACAGGCCATCGATGGGGGATTCTCGATTTGCGACAGATACTACGACCGCGCTCCTACAAAAAACAAATATACTGGGTGTTCTCTATTGCGTCCTCTAGAAAGACTGATTCTCTGTCAATTTTACCTGAAAACTTCTTTAGAACAGTATCACTGGGAGGAATGCCAACCCACCCTGCCGATATGAAAATAGATTCTGACTAATAAATTACACCTTTCTCACAGATTGATACATCTTTCTAAACTTGTTTTTTGCAGTCGGATTAGAGCATAAAATGGTAGGTAATGACAGCAACTTTACATATTTAAAAGACAACAGGAAAGTATGAAAAAAATATTTTAAAGTTTTATATTTTTCATACATTCCATTTGTTCCTTAAATAAAGTTGCTGTCGTTACCTACTACTTTATGCTCTAAACATTGGGTAATGAGAATCACTGTAAATATGGATATAATTAGTCAGTATTCAGATTCGTATCCGGGGTGTGCTACCGGCATTATAGAACAGACATGTTATGTATCGTACATTTTCTTTAAGCCAAAATTTCTTCAGTATTTCTAAACAATACAAACAATGTAAACCAAATGAACTGAGATAAGTGGTTCTGTACTGTGGGTATGTCAGGTCTCCGGCTGAACCTGCGTATTTCTGCTAAAATATAAATGTTTCTCCAATACAACATGTTTTAGGACTTTCCTGACTGCAAAAGTTGGGTGCCACAGGACAGTTCTGTAGAGGTTGGGTGCCACATTAAGTTGTTTCTTTTTTAATTTTTGTTGGACCAGGTTCCATTTGTGGGGCAATTGGTTACCCTTGTTTCGGACTACCTGTCACCTTTTCCATTGGTTTTAAATTTTTATAACAAAGTTGGATCTCTCACCTGCACTCTTTCTTGCTTGCGTGTGGTGGTCGCAAAGGTGACATCTGGCGCTCCACTTGCCTTCCGAATCAACAAGGGTGTGCTCTGTATAAGATTACATACAAAAGGGCTCAACTACCTGTCACCTTCTCCATTGGTTTTAAAGTTTTGTAACAAGGTTGGATCTCTCACCTGCACTCTTTCTTGCTTGCGTGTCGTGAATGCAAAGACCACATCTGGCTCTCCACTTACCTTCCAAATCAACAAGGGTGTGCTCTGTATAAGATTACATACGAAAGGGAACAACTTACGCCATATTCAAGTTTCTCTAAACCACAATTATATAATAGCATTGTAACTCCTCCCCTAGATGAGCCACCTTCTACTTGGGTATAAGAGTGAAGTAGCCGAGTAGTATTCAGTGTTGGTTATTAGAATTCTGACCATCCCGAGAGCCACACGAACGGCTGAGGATCTTCAGGGTGAGACGTCAATAGCTGGGTGAGCAGGACGAAAATTAAAATCCTTCAAAATCAACTCTTCAATAAAACCTTTAACGACATATGCAGCATACGTTTCAGAAGATGAGAAGGATTCAGTAGATGATAAGGATAAACTTGAAGTACATTTATGCAGGTATTGAGAGGTAAGATGTTGTTTTGCTACGTTTACCTTTAAACTACAATTATAAGTTGCAAAAAGTGAAAAATGAAAATACTTTATCTGAATCTGGAACAATTTATGTTTCAGCTAAACTGTATTTCATTGAAAAAAAATTCATGCCGAGACTAGGGCGTTTCAAAACATTAACATCAGGATGGTGAAAAGGACCCAATCCAAAGTTTTAATACCACAGATATTTATTGATTTCTCTTAAGGTATTGATACACGAAGTACATACCTATTACGGTGATGAATATATGTCATTTAAACGTAGCTTAGTTGTCTGTTTTGCGTCTCGATCAGATCTTTGGACATAGCGCCCTGGGGACTCGAAACTGAATAGTGATTAATTTCACCTACATTTCACATGAATTCTGATTAATTTAAATTGTCAACAATTTTATTTTTCGAAAGATGAACCACCATATAATTCAAAGTTTTTATTCTTGGAGTCGCATTAGGGTATTTAATGATATCTTTTGGTGGCAATTTTATGTATTTATCAAAAAACAGGGAACAGCAAAAATTTGGACATGAATTTTTTTTAAAACATAATGTTTATTTAGTTATTTACTATTTCATACCCTGATCTGAATGCAAGAATAAAAAGTTAAGTATATAGCAGATCTGTGAGAAACACATATCTTGCTAATCAGAATCGATGTTTGTATCCGAGTGGTGCATAGGGATCCAAGATTTCCCGTATTGACGGGGAAGGGGGTGGGGAGAGGGGGGGGCACCAATCCATTTTACCCTTTTAAGGACCATTGTGAAACTACGTGGCAGTGGTATTTGAAAGACACAATATTCATTTTTTTCTAGTTCTTAGTTCTGTGATCATATTTTTCGTGTAAGTGTTCATCATTATAATAATAAAACGAGCAGGAAAAATACCACTGACAAACGTAACAAGGAAGTTATGTCATCAGCTTTAGACGCTGTGTCTTGTGTGACATCATCTTGCAAAGCTGAGTGGTAAATGATCTGCCAAAAAACAGTATTCATTTCTGATTCCACCTTTATGCCTTAGGTAGCAATGTGTGATCATATTTCTTTTGATTTTCAACCTGCAGCTAGAACCAATGCCCCAACAAAAGGCAAATTTTACTCACTAATCTATTCATCTCTTGTTCAGTCACTGCACAGTCAACTGCACAAAGAATATCCAGTCTTTTTAATTGGTTCAGTCTCCTGTGCCCATTTACGGAAGTTTCTCTTTAACTCCTAAACTAAGAGAAGTTAGTTTCATCTGCAAACCTCAATGCAACATAAAATGACCACACGGGTGTCCAGTACTTCAAAAGTGTAACGTCAATAAGGTAATGTTAAAACTACAAGCAAGGTTTTTCCTAATTCGTTCTTTGTCAGTTCTCAGATTTGGTAGTCATGGTTACTCCGTTACAGCTCCTGAAATTCCCATCAATTTAGAAACATACTGACATAAGAGAGAACAAAAGAACTCTGTGCCATGCTTTTAATATTCTATTGTTTCAATATTGGTAGGAATTCATCTTCTGTATTTTGGTACAGATTTAAGAAAAATAACTATCATTTATGAAAAGTATTATTTTTGACATGTACTTTAATTACAATTAGAAACAGTACATAGCCTCCTTGATATCAAATCTGTCGGATCGGACAAAAAGCTCAATTAGGAAAAACCTACACATCATTCAATAAATGTTGTGTCACCCTTCGGTTTAAATAATGAAAACCTTATGACAACAAGAATTAATGTGAAATTCTATAATTTTGGTTTTCATTTGGGCTTTCAAGTGAAAATGAGTAATGTATTTCAGTTTGAAACAATAAATATATAATGTATAGTTGGTATTGTGATATAAAGTTTTAAGGCATTTCTGAATCGTTTAATCAGATCTGAAGGCCTCTAGATCATGCAGCCATCTTTAGATTGGCTTTTAATTCACTCTTGCTCCAAATGTGGTTTGTTTACCTGCTGATGTTCATGTTAGACATGACACTGATTGACATATTGCAATTAACTGTTGCACTTTCA
>JBCAUI010001818.1:0-10386 GCA_038406195.1 Haplosyllis anthogorgicola
CCAATTTTCACCTATTTTCGCCCAAAAATCGAGAAAAACTGCATGAAAATGAAGAAAATTTTGGCCGTAGGGAGGGGGCGCCTCCTGCGCCCCCCCTTCAGATCCGCCAATGTGAAAGGTACATGTAATCTAATGCCTTGAGCACTTTTAACTTATTTTGATCTGATCTCTTAAACAGTTTAACCTATTAACATGCCACTACAGTAGAAATCCCCTTAAGCCGACTGGACCTGGCAAATTACAATTTGATATTGAACCCTGAATACGTGTGAGACTTTTAAACTAAATAAGGTCTTTAAAGTGACATTAGGATCGAGATCGGAGAAAAGGCCTCAGCTATGAGTTTGTGTTTTTTCAATAGGTTCTTTATTTAAGAAGTAGTATACACCCACTAACTCTATTTGCACTTACAAAGGAAAATGTTGGAATGAATAGGATTTTAGTTTAATGGGGCAGTTTTAAACCTAGATTCGCATTGAGAATAGAAGTAAAGATTAGAACGTTTAAAGTGTGTAAGATACGGAGTCTAGTTGTCTAATTTCCCACAGAGAATTGCCTTAAATGGAATTCTACTGTAGAAAATGTATAGTTTTACATGATCATAAATGTGTTCGATTCATCGCGCACGAAAAGTATTTTAAATTCATGGATTCCTGTACCAGAACACTTTATTTCGATAACATTTTTATATTTCTTGTCCCCACTTTTTATTATCGTCATAGATCAAATTATTCTGTTAATTCATCTGTACTCATAAAATCTATTTTAATTTTTCACACATTACTGTAATTCGAGGAAATAGTTCAATTAATTAACATCAAAAAGCAAAAGGCAAAACGAAAATCAGAATTTGCTCCAGTTTAAGCAATCAATAGAATATCAACAGAAATGAAAGCATTTATTGTATTTCACCGAAACATGTAAACGCATAAATAAATAGCATCAACATTTAACATTAATCCAGGGTCCTTAATTTGTGTCTTTTCATCTCCATCCAATACGCTAGCGCACGCTCGATGCGTACATTATGTTCTGTTACCATGACAGATGGTCCAAATAACATACAACAAAAGTTGCCGTGGCAACCGTATGTCCCTTTAAACAGTACAAAAGCACCAAATGCCTCTACATTATTCTCCTTAAACTCTTTCAAAATCACAGCCTTTTGACCAATTTTGACCTGTAAATAATTGATGGCTTGATTCTTAAGCCTTAACAGGAAGTTTGCCAAGTTGGTCTGCAATCCTGGTATTATTTAATCTTGCCCAACCTTGTCCACTATTGGTAATGTTTTAAGCCTACTTGAAACAGGCTTGAGTGTTTTAAACTGTATTGAATTTCTGCTTCAGCATCAACAAAGCTTTAAACTAAAGAAAGGAAATTTGTGTAAGGTAATTTTGCTGGAATTAATGGGTAACAGCATTGTTCGACCGAACTTGGAAATACATAATTGTCTGTCGAATGACAGAGTATGTGGTCGTCCGCCTAAAAAACTTGTAAAAATAGAAACCAAGACGAAATGAAACAGATGATAACCATCAAAATAGAAACCAAGACAAAACAAAAATGTCTTGTTGCTGTTGCCGTGGTTATGACGTCATTCGGCAGACACATGACGTTACGTTCCACGTAACGACATTTCTAGTTTAAAATGCGTTATCACATTTATCTACGCTTTTTTGACAATTATTTAGCCAAATCAAAATGTCCATTATCACAAATTACATCAGAAAATCTTGCGTTTTTATCTTCCATTATAATAATAAATAGGTTAATTGGATAATTTTGATGACGTCATAATGAACACGTACACACGCTTGGTCATGCACATGTAATGTCCACACATTCCTGTGCACAATGTGCGTGCATTCCATTGTATCATCCCAGCATGTTGTATGTCATGAAAAACCTGAATTCCACTGTGATACATCAAAGTAGCATGGGATCACTACAGGAAAATTAGTGACCACGAAAAGTGTCATTGCAGTACATAGTAATCGTCATGTTCATTCATTGTTTTTTCGCATTGACCGCATAAAGATCAAATAAACATGCAACGTCCTGTTTCTAATCGCTCAGGATTGTTCACTAAAAACCACAATGCACCAAAATCATGTTCTTAATGTCCTTGTACATAATCTGGCAAACAATAAAGGAAATCCGATAAAAAAAAAAGAAGGAAAGGATACAAAGATGCGAAAGAATCGTGAGGCTATCTGAGAAACTATTTTTATTCCTTTCTTTATTTTTCGTTCATTGAATGATTATGTCATTATGTATCAACTGTTATCTTGCCCATAGAACTAGTTATAAATTCCATAAAATAGATCTAAATCGGGAAAATATTTCACACAAAAAGTCTACATGTATCTTATTTTATTTGGCCTACAAATTCAAAATAATTCGATACAATTACTTCAAATAAATTCCATAACGTAGAAAAATATTTCACATACACACAAAGCTTACATGTGTCTTCTTTTATTTTCCCTGCATAAAATAATTCCTGATTGTACTACAAATCATGATGAAATGAGTCGCCATTATGTACGAGTGTGGATCTAGTCATGACAAACGTGAATAACTACATGGACCCGACCGACACCCGTCCACAACGAACGCTACAAAGTAATATTCCTTACTAAACTCAGTCAAATTTCTCACTAAATTCAGTAATATTCCTTACATAAGTCAATCAACTCTGATGTTACTTCATTACCCGATCTTCCAGACTGCTCACTGTTTGAGTGTTGTATATTTTATGTATTCCTTTATTAAAATTGGCAATGGCTAGGACGAATTAGCTGAGCAACAAAGACCACAATGAAGAAGTTCCTATTTTATACTGTTCATAAATGGATGCCAACATATGTGTTAGATGTAAGTATAAAAAATTACACATGAATGGGAATATTGCGTGACTAATGTCACTACATCAACTCATACAAAAGCCAAAATTAAGTCTAGCATCTAACCAGAAAAAATAGGGACTGCATGGAGGTTCCTGGTAAACTTATACTTGTAAACGTTTACAAAATCCGATCCATGTCAATGGTTTTATTCAACAAGTGAATTGTTGTTGAGAGCACCACGTTGCAAATCAGGGTCTTTATGTAATAGATGTAATGCAAGCCAAACGAAAGGCATAACCTCCATCTCTTATTGGGTAAATAATGTTACCCTTCCCTGACTTGAGAATTTTCAGTGTCAGGTGGCTGGCTGGGTACCAAATTACAGTCATAAAAGGACTTTTTTCGTCACCTTGAGACATGTTGAAAAGCCTAAGGCATTGCACCCTATGCAGCAGCAGGCTTCAGTGACGACCATGTGGAATCGTATATTTTCGACTCCTCTTGTGGTGGAATAATTGGATATAAAGAGCGTCACTTTCGCCAAAGTTTGTCTATGGAGAATAGCAAAACTCTCCATTGGAATTTAAGTAATTTTGTCATTACAAACTGTTTAACCCGAACCAACTAAATGTTAATGTCAAGATCAGCTTGCTAATTCCCATTCCCATTCCCAAGCAGGCCTCCCACCCCCGAACCCCATACATGATAAATGGAACACTTGTCTTCAATGTCAAGTTGTAAATTCAGTTGGCAAATTTGTAAAGTAAATAATACGACATGCTAGACTCGCAAAAAAGTTGGTCTTTGTAAGTAGATGAACTAGTTCTTGACATGCTAGTCTATTCAGCGAGAAAAAATGTCCAAAGAAAAATCTCACTCCCCATACGGGTACACATTATTTGAAGATTAAATTTATGTTGGACATTACTGTTCTCTGTTTGCTGAAATATGTACATGTGTGACGTTGCCAGCATCACACGATTTCGTTTTAAATTTACAAGCTTTTCATTATTAAGTAATAAATAAGGTTTCATGGTCATTTGAATTTTAAACTTGCTGAACTCCAGAATAAAACTTCACAAATGCAACTTTCTTCTGAATAACTAAATGAAACAATCTAGTAAACAATAATAACATTATCAAAGGCTCTTTTATCAGTACAAGATCTCTTCATGTAAGCCACTTACACTGTTATCTAAACATACTACATGCACCCATTTATTATATTTATACACTAGCATGCAGAGGTGCAAATCTGCAAACTACAGCAATAAATAATGAGTACATGTTTCAACATTTTACATCTGTTCTGAACATTTCAATTTTCAGAAACCATGTTTTCTTAACAATTGCCAATTTTGTCATTTCTCATTGCCTACTTTGGTGAACTAACAGAACCAGTGGTGTAGCTTTAAAAGTAACTAGCACAGAGTGTAAAGCATATTTTAAGACCACACAAGGTTTGACCTAGTTTGACGATCCTTTGATCCTATCTTTGATCTCATGTACTAGATCAGACCATGATGGCCAGACAGCCTCTGTGCTAATTACTCATTCTCATCAGCATCAGCTTGCAGTCTGTGTAGCTGTTAAGTGTTCTTCAAATATTTGGATCCCTTCCATATATGCTAACATGTAAATGTTGACCTAATGCAGCAACAATCAGCATCAATGAAAATTTAAAGTTCTTCCATTTCCAATTCCTTATTGAGAACAACTGATCCTCTCTTTCCATGTTTTTACCCTTTTACAACTTTTCTACTTTCCTTCGTCCCATAAAACATTTGTTTCAATTTTCCCCTCCTTAGCTCCGATGGCATGACAGACAATTTAATCTATCTACTCCCCACTCAGAAACAGACTCCTCTATCTTGCCATTTATTTGTCCTCTTACTGTCACCTGTAGCAATGGAATGCCCACAAACTAACAAACCTGCCTGCCTGGTTGAATATTTAATAGCCTCCACAACTTTCAGCCAATCACAAAGGAGGATTTTGCCAAATGCGATCTTTTGTCCTCTGCTGTGCATGCGCACTGATTTTCCCGCCGCAATAGGAGGTCATAACCTTGGAATGTAATGAAATTATTTGTTAAAGCCAGTTTTAAATCACAAAACAGCGTGGCTGGGGTTACCTTAAATCTTTCATGGAATGTTTGCTCTGAATTGGTAACGAGTTGGGCAGAAGTTTCAGTAGAAAAGGTTTCCATAAAGGAGAAAAATGTATATAAATAAAAGTGTTAAAAGTGAGGTAAAATTTCACTGTGTTAAACTTCAATGGCAATTCGCACAGTTATGGACACTATCTATATTTGTGCATTTGATATCCAATATTTTAATGAGACAAGATATTTATGTGCTATCATACATATAGCATCAACAAAAACTATTTGCTACGAACTCCGAAGTATTACCAATCAGTATTAACTTCGGTGTTGGTATCTGCAACATCACTGTTATACGGTATAACACCGGTATAACACCTTCCACAAAAGGACACAGGATTTTAACTGCCAATTGCATATAACATGTTGTCTAAAACATTCCATGCACATGTCTCTGTGTCCCAACTATAAATTAAAAGGGAATGGTCATTTAAAAATAATTGGATTTTTCCCTTGTGTCCATACCAGACTATCACCTAATACATCTAAAGCCATTTCTCCCGAAGGCCACTGGCTGGCTTTCTAGTGAAGTCTGGTGCACTGCCATTATAAACTTGTTAACTGTCTTGTAATGGCAGCTCATGATTTACGCCAGCTAAATTCCATTGGCTCCTAAGGAACTACACCCTTCCTTTGTGAATGACAGTCTAAAACTATTATTTAACCCAAAAGGAGCACATTAAGATTTTTTTTCAAGTAAAAGTAATTTTAAATTAAGATAGTGCATCAAGTCTGAAGTGTTCACGATAATTGCATGCATTTTAACAAATCCTCATTTCTGATTGTTTACAAAATAAATCATAAAAACCAGATTAAAAATTTACAGGTGATTTCGTCTATTTAGTCACATAATTTGCAATCTTTCAATCATGTAAATGAATGTATCACTTAAAAAACGAGAACAATTTGAAACCCTTCACATGAAATTTATTGATTAATTCGCAACAAACGAAAATTTAAGTTTACAAAAATAAACTTTCCCAAATATTTAACGAATTTAATATGAAAAAACTGTCGCGCATAAATATTGATACGTCCTCAGTAAATTATGAGTTAAAGTTGAATTTGAAGATTAGGGGCCGCTTTCGGTTATACACGAATAACGTAACAATAAAACCGACTAATTTATGAGCGCTGTGCATAAAACATTAAGATAAATTTATGAGCTAATAATATGTGATCTGTACAGAAAATTTCCATTTGTGGTTTACTGGTTTTGTCGGCGGGTGACGCTTTTGTTTCCATTTAGTTTTTATCAAAGGATTTCGCATTATTTCAAGGGATTTAGATTGTAATTTGATGCTCTTAAATGTAGGCTATGATCGTGAGAAGAATAGAGGAAAAGTGAATTCTAATTCCTACAAAGAAGATTTTTACTAATTTTTTAATTACTTCAAATATTTTGTTGTCAATATAATCTATTCAATGATAATCTTCTGTATTTAAGATATGAATGTCTCAAAAGGCATGTTTATTAAATAATCTAGTTTCACCTGATTTACTGAACTGTGCTATTTGGCACATGGTTCATTTTTTTTTTTCTATTTTATCTTAACTAAAATAAGTAAGTAAGTAATTAAGAAATAATGAAGTGGTCTTTTAATTGAAAATGAAATTAAATATGTATCATCCTCTTCAGCAACACAAAAGAAATTCCCCACTTTAAAATTAAAAAATAAAAATAGGCCAGAACCAGTAACTTAGTGGTAAGGCAAAGCACAGGGATGGAAAATCCACCTTGAAATGAAAAGTTAAACTATGCGAAGTATGTCTTTGTGTGGTTTGGTCCAGTAAACTTGCGAACATATTTACGTCCCTAAATATTTACCATGCATACAACAATGAAATGCATTTTAAGTTGTTGTCATTGCAACTTATCTCTACAACCAGATTCATTTTGATGTGAAAACTATTTTCTCACTAATAGTAATAGCTTTCATAATAATTAATTAAATCTGGTAAAATTCAAATGTTCACATTACTGAACAGGGTAACGCAGTATGTGATGGCAAACAAGAATGCTTCAAAATAACAGATAAAACATTTTGGGTGCATTGTGGATTTTTTTTAACTTTAGAGGGCAGCACACTATTGTGACAGCCTTCTTACAATTAACGTCCGAAAAGTTCAAGCTTTCAGACATAGACGTTAGTATGTAAACAGGATCTAGCTTGACAACAAGCACTATTTGCAACCTTGAGATGTACACTAAATAAATTACCCGTCTAATTGTCTCACAGAAAGCACTACTATGGTAAATAAGAGAAGTCGAAACGTAAATCTTCTACATACGGAGGCAACAAAATACTTGGATACAGCTTTTTGCAGCTGTTTACTTCAAAGACACATGCAAACATAAAGGGTCAGCTGGACACATCAATGAACAACAATAGATAAAAAGACACTAAAATATTTCTGAGTTTGTTTTCCAAAAGTAGAAAGTAGGAACGTTAAACTGAGAAACCTTTTTTAAACACTCCAATAAAAACAAATAAACTGAATCTCACAACTTGGAAAATATTAATTAAAGTTAATCTGGTTCAAAATTTATCTCAGAAAATTCTCTTGCACTGTTTTCCATACAGAGTGCAAGAGAATTTTCTGAGAAAAATTCAAAAGCAGCCCATATTTCACTAATTGACATGATAGATGTTCTGACATTGAAATGAATGTTAGTCTATTTATCTTTGTTAATCTTAAAACATTCCGCACCTTATAAGTTGACAGAATAATTATCTCTTATCTTAATTTAAATCAGTGAATTGCAATTGCATTCAGGGAAGGAATTATCTGTGTACAAGATACAGTTCTGTGCGAAATGTCTTGAATAATTACCAAAACCAAACGTTTGTTAAAGTCAAAAACAAGGCCGCCTGAGCTATCTACAACCATTATATTTATTATTAGAAGTTCACGCAGTGGTCGATGTGTCATGAGGGGACAAGCCATCTTTGTATCTGTTTACTTTGTACAAAAGCTTATCTGAGGTCACGACTCGCTTGCCAGGGGAAGGGTCGAGTCACCTTAAAATTCACACAAAGGCTTGTCATATTTCTCTTTTTGTTCCTTTTGAAGCTTGCTTTATGCAAACTTCATGAAGGATATACGGTATTGTACTCATTTTGCAAGTGAAAAGCCATGTTCACCTTAAAATTATTTGACTTCATTATTGAATTTATTTTCCTGATATCAATGAATAGTTTAGCTGGGTGTGATATTTTAGTTATAAAAATATGACTACATCTATAATTTGCGAACCTCCATTGCATACTTCATTGTAATTTACAAAACTGAACTTCATTCTAATTACTATTAAGTGTAGGCATCAAATTATTTCTAACTAGACATAAATGTTGGTACATACCTTTGTACAAGGTTTGAGTAGGAACAACCTTTGTTTCCATAATTTTGCACCGGTCTTTCACCCAAGTGCACCCAAAATACGGTGCACCAAAAAACCCAGGCAAACACTGACTAACACCCTTTATTTTCTCCCTTCTGCTTGATTTATGGAGAAAATGTGTCACTTTTTATGTATCTGTGATGTAATCAGGTTATTGTGTAAGCTACTAAGGGGGGTGGGGGATATTTCCATGCAAAGGCCTGGAAATGCAAAAAGGAAGGAAGACAAAGAAGGACGAGCTAATATTGAAAATTACCTCAAAATACAAGAAGAAATACAACGTTTTATCCATGTCTTTGCGTTATACGTTCTATCACTGATATTGACATTTTAGTGTAAAACAATTTTTTCGTTTTAATTTTCGGGGGAAAAATATTTAAATTCAATTTTTCATTCTTCAAGCAGCATGTAGGTAAAATACAATGAATCTACGTATAGCTCTTACTTTGGTTTTCTGATTAAATATAAATTCAAAAAGATACAAATAAATAGCTTCTCCTCTTTTATCAAGAGTATTACGTTTCCCAATATCATGTAGATAGATTATTTAGCTTTTTACAGACATGGCATATTGCAGTCTGCCTTCTGTGCCTATTGCATTCTAAATGTAATGAATTTGCCTATTTTCGACAGTGCCGTCTGCAGTTTATAGAGAGCGAGTTTTATTCCACTAAACCATTTGTTATTTATTGGCCATCAGTACTAACGACTGGTACCAAGTACGGTAATGACCAAAACACTACCAAAACCATAACAAAACCATAAACACAGTTTCAGTTGGTATATCTAGATCAAACATTTAGGTCTTCTATATTTAGTAATTAGGTCACAGAATATTGCCTACTGTGTATGCAGGCCCCTGCACACAACCGTCTGGCCGCAATAAATCACTTGCCTAATGTGTCTGGAACGTTGACCTGCAGGTTGCAGGCTGACCCAGAAAGGAATTCTGCAGTGAATACTCAGCAACAGAAGAAAGGAGGCCACTGGGCCTTTTTGTCGATTCCAGGACCAGTCACCTTTGATTGCCTGCCTTCTAAACCATGCGATCTACAGAGTTGTCTGTTCTCTGGCATAAATTTATTTAACTATACGTATTTTTTGTCTATAATATTATAATGCATCTTCGGTTATTATAATTAGTAAACTACGTCATTATGTTAAAAAAAAATATGGAATTCTTTGAATGAAGTCTTTACGAGATTTACGATGTACGTAGTTGCATACGTATATTGCAAAAAACTTTCATGTTATTTACCAAGATATTTGTTCAAGGCCGTTCGAATTCTGTGCATTTAACGAAAACAAAATTTTATCTATCAAAGTGCAATTTGGTCAAGCAGTACTTCAAAAACAGCATAATGGCGATAACAATAACAATATTAAAAATCACAGTATTAAATTTCATATGAAATGTGAAATATTCGCAGAAAAAACGTAATAGCCCCGGATACAGGGACCGTGGTATATAACAAAGAAACGGCGCGTTTATGTTTGAATGAATATATTAATAATAAATGTATGTTCATTTTAACTCCTCCTTTCATTACCCTGGAAATGGATGAGCATGGCTGGTGGGGGGGATTGGGATGTGTAGATTGGGTTGGGGGACATCCCAGATTGAATGGATCCATCCAGTATGCACTGAATCCAGAATCACATTAGGATCATTAGTCTTTACTTGTCAACCTCGAAATCACCTCCAGTCTCGTGTCTGGATACAGTGTCTGACCTAATACACAACCAAGACCAACATCATCTCTCCTCAAAGCACACACCACACAACACTACACACCCAGAACGCATAAGCCTTGCTTCTGTACACTTGAGAAGATACGTCAAGCATTGTGACTGGTACTGCCAGGAAGCCCTGACACATATCTTTTTTTCATCCTCATGCTTTCAGCAATGAGGGTCTATGTATCGGACGAAATCTACATTTGTGTTCTGGGCCGCCATTGCAAAAA